>CAMOHE010026773.1:11551-63859 GCA_946598075.1 Artocarpus hirsutus
AAACCCCCCCCCCCCCCCCCCCCCCGCCCCCGCCAAAAAAAAAAAAAAAAAAAAAAGAAGACAAAGAAAGGAATAAATAACAATTTGAAAGAAGATGAATTGCAACACTAGCACAAACATTAGAGACTGTTGTAAATAGCATGCACCAAAGAGGGAAAAGATTACTTATAGAATTAGGATAATATTGGAAATATTAATTTGAGTTGGTTCTAGATTTGCTTTAAAAAAAGGGCGAGGTAGAGGACAAATGAGGGTAATCCTGATATGTAACACAAATGCCAAGGATTTTATGTTGGACATGGCTTCAATCAAAGCTGACATGGAGTAAATTGACGTAAATTATAAGAATTAACCAAGAACATCATTCAATTAAGTTGAACATATTACAAGTTACAATAAACATATACCTCAGGCTGATAACGAGTAGGACCTTTTTTTTTTTTTTGAAAAGAGTTGCAGATGTTTTCAAAAAACAAAGATTCGACTTTCAAGAATTTCCATCTTTCTTAGATTAAGTTAAATTGGGAGGATATATTGGATTAATAGGAGCCTCAGTTATTTTGTTATTTAGATGTCTCAATTGTATAGTCTAGACTGTTTTGCTGTTTTTGTTTTGTTTCTTTTTCTTGGATATATAACTCATGCATCTTTAGCTCTGTACTTAATTTTTTGATTAATGAAGTTCCATTTTTTGCTATCAGGAAAAAAAATTAGAGAGAGAGAGAGAGAGAATAGCAATATGGAAAAGAAGACAAGGACAAGACGTCCTCAAGAAGAAAAATAGAAGTATAAATATCCTCATCCAGCACAAACAATCCTCATTGTATTCATAAGTAGCATAATTTCATGCATAAAAATAGAAAGTTAGGCAAAAAGCCATGGTATCTTAATACCAAAGAGAAGATAAAGCTGCCAGATGTTGAGCGATAATGAAGCTAAGAGCCTAAAACAAAAAGTATGCACGTTAAGTCATGTATGTGGAAAGCAAATATATTCTAAAAGATTAAAACTCAAGACTATATTGAGAGCTGATGGAGATAAACAAAAGAATCATAAACAGCAAAGAGATACACATGGTCATAAATAGTTAAGAGATAATAGAGAAAAACAGAAGAATCATAAACAGTAAAGAAAGCTGATAGAAATCAGAAAGAAACAGCAGAACATTAAATCATGCATGTGGAAAGCAAAGAGAAGATCGGTTTGTTTCACTCACAGGTATGTTCGAGTGTACAAGTAACTGTTCAAGATCTGCTAGTACATTTTTCATCCGCTCACTTTCACGATCTTGATGACTGCTCCCTACGCCGTCTTTATTCTCAAAACTATATATCTGGGGAAGCAAAAACAGCAAGCCTCCAAGAGGCTGTCTTTGAGAAATATATTCTGCAACACAATTCCCAAAAAACAATCGTTGCCCCAACAAAGTAGAGTCAAGAAAGATAATTCTTTAAGCAACTCGACAAAGAAGCAATGAATCCGATTCAACTTCACAAATCGATAGGACCACACACTTTAGTTTTTTCTCTTTTTTTTTCTTTATTCTTTTTATTTTCTTTCTTTCGGTGGTGACCACATACTCCACTTGGCTAAATTTTTTGGAACCAAATAACTCGATTCAATCCTAGATCTCATATAACAAACATTTTATAAAATAAAGCACTCTAGTAGAAGCACTTGCAAAAAAAAAAAAAATCCAAGAAAAATACTTGACCATGCAACAAAATTGCAAAACCCCAATTTCCTGGAAAACTTAAAATACACTAAATTAATATATACTCAACTTTACTCAGAAGCGCATTACCACACTCGAAAACCATCACTCATGAATACATAGTAGACCTTTTAGAGAACACATTACAGCACAGGAACCACTTAAATTAAGATCGACAGGCAGTAAAAACCAGACCAAAATTGGTTACAAATTAGGAACTCAACATATCCATCCCATCAAACACAGGAAGCACTAGAGGCACGGCAGGTAGGCATTCAGTGTTGTGGATGTATATCTACAAAGTACCAATACCTGCACCTTCTTGTGCCAAGAAGCACTTCCAAAAAGAAAATAAATTCAGATCAAGTACATGGCATCGCAGAATCCAATAACTTAAATTATCAAAAATCCAAGATCAAAAAAGGTCAGTTTTTTTCCCAAAAAAAAAAGACTTTCTCGTATAAGAACTTGAACAATAAGCAGTTTAGAACTGCACCGTTTCACTAAAAAAAAAAAAAAAATCTCTACAGCGTCACAAATTTACAAAATCCAAATATCTTGGAACTATATAAAATAACAACAATAGTCATTTCCCATTTTACTTTGAAGAGCGTCGTCAATCACAATCTCCGTGGGAACTACTCCAATTTAGATCAGCAGAGAGCAAAAAAAAAAAAAAAGATCAAATAAACGTCGTCAAAAATTATAAACCCTAGAAAAAATCGAAAATAGTTACCTTTGACGAAGGAGATATTGAGGTCGCGAAGAGGAATGATGAGTACGGTGCGGGAGAGATCGGAGCCGGGAGGGAAGTGAATGGAGGCGGCATGGTGGTTGAGGGCGGCGAGGCGAGATCCGAAGGGGATGCCGGCGATGTCATACTGGATAAGGCGGTAGACGTCAACGACGGTGGCGGCGCCACAGAGCTCGACGCAGGCGAGGAGAATGACGACCAGCTCGATCACCGGGAACATGGATTCCATCACTTGGCGCTTCCTCTGAGCCATTGTTCTTGCTCCGAAGCGAACAAACTCGATCTGAGAAAGCTAACAAACAGGATTTCCTTTATCCCTCTAGACGGATATATTATATATGCGTAGAGAGAGTGTGCGGGTGTGTTCTGCGTTCGAGTGACGGACTTGTATGTGGGAATGAATTGGCTTTGGTTTGTTAGCTTTATCCGAGAGTACGTATGTGACTGCGCGACGGGGTTGGGGTTTTTTTTTTTTTTTTAGGGCTGAGAAGAGGGTTGGGTTTGTTTCACCTGTTCGTTTGATTGATTCAATGTACTTTAGCTCCTTACGGATGATCATTTAAACTTGTGTTTAATAACGTATTTAATTTAAATTAAATTGATAGTTAATTAAATTGTTTAACTTAAAGTCTATATCTTTTTTTATTTTAATATTTTAAACTAATATTAAATAATGATTTTATTGATATAAATTTATATTTATAATTTAATATTATTATTTTTTATTATTTTTAATTACATATTTTTTTTACCTCTTTAATATTTATTCTTTAATTAAATAATTTCTTCATGCTTCAAATTAGGATTTTCAATACTCATCTAAACATAAATTCAGATTGGATATCTTGTTTAAATTAATACTTTAACAACACATCTAAACGCTAGTTTAGATTACTATTTAAACTATATAATTCGGATTGTTCTGTTCAAACCAAAAAAATTCAAAGTAACATAATTCAAACCAATGAACCAAATAGGGCAAATATCTTTAGATGGTTTTGAGAAAAATAAAGATTAATTTCATTTTTATCCCCTGAACTATATGACTAGGTCCGTTTTAGCCCTAAACTTTAAAACGTTACAAATCGGATCTTTAAATTATTCAACTTTTTTTCTATTTTAGCCCTTCTGTTACTAAATCTGTTATTAATGAAATAAGCTAATAGTTTCACTTTTGACCTTTAAACTATACAACTTGTCCGATTTTGACCCTTGTACTTTAAACAATCATAAACCACACCCCAGACTATGAAATTAATCCTATTTTGACCATTATATTATTAAATCCATTAAATATTGACGAATTAAGTCACATATATGGGAACGAAATTGATAAATTATAAAGCGACAATCAAAATTAAATCTTTTGTAATAAAATTTCATGCATTTCAGACCTACAAATATGGAGTTTTATAAACAAACGTATATTTTTGTTGACTTAAAATTAATAATAATTTTGAGGTCTTTCAGTATTTATTAAGTTCAATTAAACAAAATATTCATTATTATGTCGTTTACATATTTTCAACCTAAAATTTAATCATAAAAAGGACTTGTAGATTATACTATAGTCTATACTAGCCAAAAAACCCGCATGTTACAGCTAGGAATACTGTTGCATTATATAAAAAATTGGAAATTATTGTAATACAAAATTAGTCTACATATACACATACATATGTGTACATATATTGATCTAATATTTTATTCAAAAGTTTGTTATTATTATTATTTTTTTTTTTTGCTTTTGTTTTCCTCTTTTCTTTTTGATTCCTCATCACTGCAAAATAGAAATTGGACAAAACATAAAATAAAGAAAGTTAAAATGTTAATATATATATATATTGTAAATTTAATAATTTAAAGGTAGTTATGTTACCTAAGTCTTACGTTTCTTTGATGGATCTGTTATTTTTTTTTTTTTAGTAGTATTGAAATTATAAAATATTATCAAGCTATATATTTAATAAGATTAATATTAATTTTTATACATGTGTAATGTAAATGAGTAATTGTGTTTTACCTTGTAGTCAATTTTTCAGATATGGCGTTTTTGGGTTCATTGCTATAGAAGCTAGTAGTTGTGCCAATGGTGCTGAAGGTTGAATATCTTCGAAAATGTTTGAAACAATTATATCTATTAGTGCTTCTCTTACACGAAAATGAACTTGGAAGATCTTTGTTTGTCTTTGAGTTGATCAATGATTGATGAGATTATGGATAGACCAATAAAACAGTTATCAACTATTAACATTGAGCATGGCTTTTGATAAGTATTTATGTAGCTTATCCAAATATGATGATCATCATATCTGTCAAGCTATCTTCGATTTGTGTATTTAATTTGTACATGTTATGAGTGTTGTAATAAGGAATTAATATGGTAGCTTATTTATTACAATTCATAAGAATAAATGAATTTGAATAACAACTTGTGAGTAATGTGTATTACCATGGTGAAAGCATTGTGTTTATGTTACTGTGATTATCGCACCACCATAGACTTCTTGCTTATTTTAGCTGTCGATAATGTCTAGGGCACGAGTTGTAATACCAGCCTTGATCTATAAAGAATCTAGTTATTGTACCCTTGATTGTAAATTTGAGACCTATGTAAATGAAAAAAGTTTTTAATCTGAGTAATGGATTTAATGAATTAATTTTTACTGATGCGAACCTAATTGTTCTATGGATCTAATGTTTTTAGCTCTTTGATTATTTTCCTGTTGTGTAATTTTTGTTCTTTAATTGATTGCATTGGTGTTGCTGATGGTGGTAGGAAATCAATTTTTTCGGTTTGATGAGTAAATCTGTGTATGCAAGGGTGAAAATTATTAGATTGAAACACAAAAAAAAAATCAAAATATAAAGGAATTTTTAAAAGAAATTAATACAATACTATTTGTATTTCCTTGTCTTTAATGTTTTTGTTTCTGAGATATCTGGGTCAATATAATAGATTGTCATTGTAGTGCTTGAGACACATGGATTTCCTAGACTTTGAAGATCAAGATGATTAGTATATGGTTATATCAATTGTGTTTATAGATCTGATTTTTGGAATAAAATTTTGAAAAATTACCTAGATATTGTTGTACTACCATTACTACAAAAATTGCTACAACTGGTCCATTTATTGATTTCGAAATCTTTTCTTTGAATACTTTTGCTTTATTTCCCCATAGAGTGACCTATAGTTGTTCGCTTCTGTTGGGAAAATAAGATAGAAAATTTTAGAATAAAGAATTTTGAATGATATAAAAATATTGAAGGATTGATCAAATCTTTTTTAACATAATTATAGTAGAATATATCTAAAATTCATTTATCTTATGTTCTGTGTCATTATGGTCATCTTGTTGTTGTTCTGTTGCTAACATTTGTTTGTTCAATTGCTTGAACACTTACTAAGATGCTGATCACATCTAATAAATATATATTTATAAGTTAATAATGCTTTTAGTTCATTTAAATTATTAAAAGATATTACCACTTAAAATTTCACTGGCATTAATTCTTTGTTGTAGCTGATCGACTTCAACGAAGTTGAATTTATAAAGTAAGATATGTGGCAACTCTCTGTGACTGAGATGAAAGATGTTGCATGTGCAAACTAGAGCATTGCATTTTGCGAAACAACTTTGTATTTTGGTTAATTTTGATTGACAAAGAAGTTGTTGATGTTGTTGATTACACCCAGTTGGATTTTTTGAGAAATGATGTCAGAATCAAGGGCTCGTGCTGATCCATGAATTGTTTCATGCTATAAATAAAGAGGATAAAATTGTTAGTTGGTTTATTAAACTTGATGTTAATTAGGAGATAATATAATATGATGTTTATAAAAGTTATTACCTCTTCATCAACCGGCAAGCAATCAAAACTTATTAAACGTGCTACTGTGAAGTATTATTCATCCATAATCTATAGATTCTTGCTCTAGTAGTTCTATATATTTCATGTAGTTTTAGTGTACAAATAGATGCTGTCATTTTCTATAATTGCAAAAAATAGTAAATAATTTGTTAGTTACTAAATCAATAATATTGTTAATTTTATGTCTAAGTTGTTGATAATATAATATTTTCATATCAAACAAAAGTATTATCATGCATATTTTTATATAATATTGCGAGCTTTCTTTATAGACTATTTTTTATGTGATTTAGATATTTATTAATCGAATTATGATTAGTATATGTAATCCTTTTGGTGTCGTTACTCTTGATAAAGCAACATATAATTATCCATGTGTAAAAATTTCATTTTATAAATAAAGACCAACTTTATTCAAAGATTGTCCTTGGCTTTTATTTATCGTCATGGTATAAAAAAAGTTTTACAGGGAATTATTGTGTTTTTAATGTAAAAGGCTATATAAATTCATGTACAATTATTTCGATTCTTGGAATATAAACTTTTTCATTGGTATTATTTGAATTTATGATTTGTCATTCTATAATTTTATTTATCAATTGTGTGCTGATGAGTCTTCTTCCATTGCATAATCCCATTGATTGGTTTAAGTTTCTTCATAACATAATAGGAGTTCTAACTTTGAGGTTTAATTCATGTGGTGGTACATCAGTGAAATTTAAAGTATGCAAAAATCTTTGAGAATATAAAAGATTCGGTTCATTTATATTTTCAGATGAAGACTATTTTGTCATAACTATAATAAGATTTTAATTTGCTTGGTATTAAAGATAATATATGATTGTTAATGCCATCAGTTGTTTTATTTTTTAGAATTATTATTGCTCGTTGCTTTAAATATTCTATATTGTTAAAATAATTGTTTAAGTCATCATATATTACCGTGCAAATTTTTTCAATTGGATTTGATTCATAGTGTATTATGTATTTTTCTGGGATTTTAATCCATGTGGCATCTTCATTTTCTAACTTTTTTATTCCATCAGTAGTACCATTTCCAATGTTTAATATCTAGTTTGAAAATTTAGCAATTTTTGTTTTTTTCTTGTTACATAATAATGTTGTGATGTTTTATTCTCAAATTTTCTATTAATGTTAAAATTCAAAAATATGGCCATAAATATGAATTGTATATACTTGCATTTATTAAACTTTCTTTTGCTCCTTTAAGAATAACAGGCAAAATTTGTTGAAAGTCACCACCTAACACAATAGTCATGCCACCAAATAGTTATTCAAAATTATTTTTTAAATCTTGTAGTGTTTGGTCTAATGCTTCAAAATAATGTTTGTTATTCATAAGTGCTCCATCCCATAATAAAAGTATTGTTTTTCAATTAATTTTACTAATTGAGTTCCTTTTTTAAATGATATATAGAAAATTTTATTGATAATGATATTTGAAATCTAGCGTGTGCAGTTTTATCTTTTAGTAATAATAATGATGTTATTTTAGAATACACAATAGCTAAGACAATTTCATTATTTGATCTTATTTTATTAATGATTGCATTCTATAAATATGTTTTTCCGGTTCCTCCATAACTATAGATTAAAAAGAATGTCTTGTTTATGAATAAATGATTCAAGAATTTGTTCATAAATATATTATTGTTCATTGTTTAAATTTTGTACTAGTATAATACTTTCATCTTTTAATTTATTTATATTATAATTAAGTTTTTCTCTTAATTGTTTGTTATATAGATTATCTATTAGTGATCCTATAGGAAGAGATAAATTGAAATTTTTCCAAGTTAATGAATTTATATTTAATAATTTTTCTAGTTCACATAATACGTAATAATATAATTCGATTTTAGGTACTTGAAAATTTGGGTTGTTAAATAAAAATTTAATTTTATGTAAAATATTATCTGTCATAAATTTTTAATGTTTTTTGAATAATTTTATTAGATTATTTACATTGTAAAATAATAAGATTATAACAAATAATTGTCGTTATTGACTTAAGGTTGAGCAGAATGAAGCTTCTAATATTGATTCATCTCATTCTTTATCATCTCCTAATAAGCTTAACGCATACCATATTGCTTGATTTGTTGGATATGTTATGTTGTCAATTGTTCGAAGGGATTCATAACTTGTTATACCCTTTCGATGATTTAGTAATAATTTTAGATAATGTAGTTCTTTAGAACTTTGATGCACATAGAAGGTTCGTCCCATTATATGCCCTATTTATTTAAGAGTCCAATTTATGTATTTGTTATTCCAAACATATTTAGTAGGAAATTTAGTATAAGTAAGTTCTCAAGCCTCGATATTAGATTTATTAGTTTCCATCCGTTCGGTTAAAGTTATCTTATGAATTCTTAGTTGTTTTATTATATTAGTAAGGCGTTGATCTGAGTGAAATGTTACATTTTACATATGTAGTAGATGAATTGATAGTTGTTGAATAGCTGGATTTCTGTGATGTTTTGGGTATTCAAATAATCTCTACATAGCTTCATATGGTGTTATATATCGACAATTGATATAATTTTTAATTTCATCTACTTCCTAATAAATAATTTGTTCGGATCATTCTCTATATATATTATCTTCTATTACTGCTATTATTCTATCTAGTCCTTTTATTAAATATTTAAATAAATATTTTATAAGAATAGATTAAGAACAAATGTCGACATTAATATGAGCATGAAATTTTAAACATAGGTCTTTGTTATAAGAAATTACAAATCTGTTGTCTAATTTAATACCTTCTTTTTCTATATAAGAAATTGTACTTCTATGTTTGTAATTGAGAAATCTATTTTCTTCAACAGTTGTTCTATTTATGAATTGTTTTGGCAATTTTTTATGTATTCTAAGATTTTCATTCATTTGTTTTAGCAATGCTACATTGTCCATGTGTCATAAATTCAATTACAATGTTATATTCCAACGGATTCTCTTCAGGATGAAGTATTTCTGCAGAAATAAATTTGTTTATTTCTGATGGTTCACGTAGTTTTTGGTCAAGGTGTAACCAAAATAGAAAATGACAATGTGGTAACCTCGTTTTTAAAATTCGACTAGGTATAGATCTACAAAATAAAATAGAAGGAAAAAAGAAGAAAATTGCTTTAGTTTTTTATTTATATTAAAGATAAAGAATATTTTTTTTATTAATGGAATAAATTAGTGTTGAAAAAGTAAATGAACCTAATCGTACCAAAATTTTTTTTAGTTTTAATAATGGATAAAATATGATCCAATTTCATTTTAAAAATTCTTGTGATAATATCTGGTCTATCTTCAGGTTTTTGACCTAAGATTTTGGCAAGAGCTCTTGTAATTTCAGGTCATTTGGGATTGTATGTAAATGTTATGAATAAGTTTGGATTTTTATAGTGTCTACAAATTGCCATTGCATCTTGATAATTTTGAATCATATATCTAGGACTTCTAGTGTGGCTAGAAGGAAGGATAATTCGTTTACCTATTGCATGTGCATTTGTGCCACCTCTAGTAACCAATCTTCTTCTACATAAGCATATGCATCAACTACATATTGTTGGAACAATCTTCCACTCCTAAACAGAGTATTATCTTAGGGTTTCACGTTGTTGTAATTGATAGCAATAAAATGCTTTCATAGAAATTCTTTTTGTTGAAGGTTTTTATTTGAATAATTTATATTCCATTTTAAATCAATTCTATAACCATCTTCTATGTAAGGAAATAGCGAAGAATATTGCAAATTCATATAAGATGGTTACAATTTTGTAATTCTTTACAAAGTATCTGTTTTGTCATGGAATATAATATCTCTTCCTTGTTCATATTCACCAATATCTCCAACTATTAAACCACCTATATCATTCGAGGTGGGCAATTTGTATGATTACTATCTACATGCCTTCGACTTATAAGTCTTAGTTTCATTGAATGGATTTCATGTTCTTGGAATCTATATTTCACCATTTGGAAAAAGTTTTACTAATTTATTATTTTCGTCAAGCATTTTAATCAATTTTTCAGTGATTAATTTAGCTAAGTTTTTGGACACATCATCGAATGAGAATGTTGCCTGGCATGTACCTCGATCCAGGTAATGACGTGATAGATTAATTAAATTAAATAAACTAATATTTTAGTTAATCTCGCCAATTACTTAATTAGTTTATTTATAAAAATATGGTAAGTTTTGAAACGTTTAAAATGATTGTTCCAAAATTGAGGCAATTAAAAACTAAATAATAAAAACCAATAAATACGAGCCAGGCTACCCTAGACCCATATTAGTACACATACATAGTAACGACATAATAAATACAACCATAGTCCAGATCCAAATGCAAAACGAATAAAATATTACATGCCTTGATTTAATAAATAAATAATCCTTAAAATAGAAATCCTACAATCCACGCGTCTATTCAGTAGAATCCCAATCAGTTCTACGCTACAATCCACCTAGAGGGGGGATTTTAAAACAAATAAAACTATGAGCAGAAGGCTCAGTACGACTTAAACTTTGAGAAACATTTGATTCAAATAGAAAATGTAGCATTTGCATATGAATTATAAAACATAGTAAATAAATAAAATTTATTAAATTCATTCTTACCATTTAGTCCATTATTCATCCGGAAATGATCTTATTATCTTTTTCTTGGGCAAACCAATAGTAACATCACCGTAGTGACCTAGTTGGGTTTTGGGACTTACCCCTAAGGTCGTTCTTTGCACAATCGGATCCTGAGTATGGCATCATGCCCTAATATGTATCATTATTCAAGTCTCATATTATCGGGTATTCTCTTTTACATTCATTATTCGTTATGATCATTTCATCATTCAACAGTTAATGAAAATAATTGATAAATTTATCTCAATCATTTCTTTAAAACATTTTTGAAGAAAATACTTTGTGGCCAAAGCCCTTTTTAGAACATGGCTACCAAAGAAAGTAGTATAGAGTCCTACCTCGATATCTAGTACTGGAGTTTAACACTGCAGTCTCGCTATACGTTAGCTCCACGGAACCATGAAAAATCTTAAATTTGAACTAAGTTTGGCAATATCCAACTTAGAGTATCCTACATCACTATGCCATCTCATGGTGTCTTAATATGCCTTTAACATTCACAAAATCATATCACAAAGTCAAAGTCTTTACATAGGTTTTAGACAGTGAAAATGAGTGAAAACAATAAATTTTACAAGGCCCAATTGGCCTGCCAAACTTCCTAGTCTGGCCTATCGAACTTCCACAGTTTGACCTACTGGCCGTCTAGAACTGGCTTGCCGAACTGTTCCAGGTTTGGCCTACCAAAAAGATGAGTTCGATCTACTAGACTCATGAATTCGACCTGCTGATGCTCATGATTGACCTGTCGAACTGGCAAAATCTAGAAATTCTAGATTTCGAGTCTCGGCGTCTTCAAACTCAAAATCTCATTTTGAACCTGTTTTTTAGTTCCCAAAGCATGCATAATGTTAAAAAATGATAGAAATACATATTTGAACACTTTCAAACAAGTTTTTCATAGAAATTTTCAAATTAATCCGAAAATGAGAAAAAGAGGAAAAACTTGATTTAGTTTGATTTTTGTCCAATCTAGCTTAGATTCATGAAGGTTTGGGTACCACAAACTTAGATTGAAGGGTTTCTAAGCTAAAGAAACTCGAATTTCAACTTGCAAAGAAAATTGAAAAATTTTGGGCAAAATTTAAAATTTTGAAAATATAGCAAACTAACCTCAAATTAATCCTTGAATCAAGTTTATGGAGGCTCAAACGTGTTCCTTGACTTCCAATCTTGCTAGGAATCAAGAGCTCTTACTCAAATTGGAACAAAATGAGAGAGGAAAGAGAGAAAAAGAGAGGCAGTGAGAGAGAGATGAGAGAGAGAGTCTGAGTGAGTGAGGGGAAAAGAGGGAAAGTGAGGGAAATAAATAGAGAAAGAGCATGGTGGTTTTCAGATGTAAAACCATGTCCAGCACATGGTTTTCACAGTGAGACATGTTGGGCGTTTGAGAAATTGTTTTGTTTCAAAATTCAAAATAACTAATAAGAATAATTGAAAATGGAATTAATTTGGAAAATAACACAAAATAATTTAAATTAAGTTCAAATTACAATAAGGCATACTAATTCACCATTTACACACTATTCGCATTTAATTAATTTCTAGGTGTTATATTGCCCTTCGATTTTTTATTTCATTTTTTGTATCATATATATACAATTGTGCAAAATTTGGAGGATTATTATTAACTGGCAATAGCGATCTCATCAGATAATGCATTTGTCCACTTATTTTAAAAATATGTAGACCATTTGAATTTTTTGTACTTGGCTATATATTTGCTCCAAATGATGTAAATGCAAACATAGAATTATAGGTATGAATATTTTTATAGAAATGTGTACTTATTGGTCCTCCTTAATAATCAAGTAAGTTATCTAGTGTAGGAAGAGTTTTTTTATTAGGTAAAAACAATCTTTCCATATTTACGATAAAGATTACATTTGGGAGGATTGGTGTTTTTAATTCGTTCATTGAACCATATAAAAGTACCACAATGTTTACAGGTGCAAGAACAATTTCCAAGATCGACGTTTATATTTTTGACGCCTATGGAAAAACATGAAAGAGTAAAAGGGATAATACATAAGGATCCAAAAACAGGCACAGAAAAAGAAGAAGTTGATGAAAAACAAATATGTAAGATCACACTATTAGAGGAAAATGACCAGGAAAGCAGTGGTACATATTAGTGAGAACACTGTCAGACGAAATGTTAACTAACAATTAACTCCGTCTATGAATCAAAGATAGTGAAAAAAAAGAAGAAAAATGATAGAAAATATCCAGAAGCAAAATCAAAAGAGAATGACAAAAACGGTGAAAAAGATCCCTATATTCAAATGATATGAAAATATTCAAAGCAATATTTGGACAAACTATATAGAACTCAACATGTCAAAAAAATATAGTCATAATCGCCACATAAAAAATTACATTATATATATATATATAGACATAAAAGTAATAAACAAAAAACCAATATAGAACAAAATATAATCTAAACTTCATTAATACTTATTTTGAATTATGACAAATCATTAAGTTCATAGGAAGAGAGCACGAGTAAAGCAAGAGTAACTATATTTAACCATTACTTATTTATGAAAACCAAAAGGATGCACAAAAACAATATTATAAGATTCAAAACAAACTGATAATATTTATTAGTTCTGTAACAAAATAATAGATCAACAATCAAACAAAACAACCAAAAGAGAGACGAAGCATGCAGGAGGGAGAATAGAGACAAAGAACAAAGAATGGCACACAAACAAAAGCACGAAATGAAATAAAGAAAGGAAGATGGACATTAGGGTTTTATGGGCATGAAATGACAAACAACCTAGAGCAAAGAGGAGAGCAAAAAACAACCAACTAAGGGTAGAAGCGTAATATGACACAGTAGGGGCCAAAATGTCCCAAAAGCCATTGCCAGAAGACAAAAATAAAAGAGAGTAATAAGGGCAAAATCGAGAAAGCATACCAAAAGACTAAAATGGGAAGAGCACTGTACAATATACAGTGATTCTTGCCTCTTTTTTAGTATATAGTAATAATATATGGCTTTTGTTAGGCACCCGTATGTCAAAGTGTTTTTTTCCTTATTTATTCATATATATATATTTCATTTTAATTCATTTAAATCATATGATAAAGAAATTTTGATAAAACTTCTTAAGCAAAAAAGCCAAATTTTATAAAAAATTATAAAAGAAGAAGAAGAAGAAGAAATAGTAAAACCAATAACATAATTTAGAGATATGACCTTCAAAATATATGTCGAAAACATATATAGAGCCAAAAAGTTAAAATAGTCAATTGTCTCTATTCATAAATATTTAACTGATTTAGTGACAAAAGGCTTAAAACGGGACAAATTTCATAGTTCAGAGATGTGATTTGTTATAGTTTAAAGTTTAAAGGTTAAAATAAGACAAATTGTATACTTTAGAGGCCAAAAGTAAAATTATTAGCTTATTTTTTGTTTAATATTTAACGGATACAGTAACAAAAGGGCCAAAGTAGGACAAGTTGAATAGTTTAGAGGTAAAATTTGTTTTACGTTTTAAAGTTCAGAGGCTAAAATAGGACAAATTCCATAGTGTAGGGGGCCAAAAGTGAAATCAACCTGAAAATAAAGATTGTATTTGGGAACGTAGTTGAAACAATATGGTTGAAACCAAAATATTGTAGTATATGAGAGCTTTATATCGCAGCAGTTTAAATTAATGTTCTAACCATGTTGTCAAACAAAGTAAAAATTAAGGTGATTGACGAACTTGATAATTTGAACTTAAACCGTGTAAAACTTTTACATGCTATAGTATAATACAACAGTGAGCTATAGGATAAAGCTTTTATAACCCCCTTAAGTGGGGGTTAATAGTTTTTAATAAATTAAAGAAAGATCAAAAAATAAAAATAAAACTTTAAAACAAATTTGAGCGGGACTTAAATGAAAACTCTCAAAACAAAATAAAAATATAAACAATAACTAAACCACAGTTTAATATAGTACTTTTAATTTAATAATATAAAATTGTCATTATCATTATTCCAACCTTCAATACATCTTAATATAGTTATAGATAGTAACATACAATGCTTACATTGTCATGAAGAACATTATTAAGAAACGAAGAGATTCCAACTGAGTATAGTTATATAGTTTCCTCAACTACGTTTCTCGTCACCACCTCATACTTTATGAGTCCTGAAAAGATAAAAATATAGGGGAATAAGCGACAACATGTTCAGTAGGAAAAACCATTACTCACTTTTAGGTTTTTATTATTGCCACATTAATGCTCGCATGGTTAGTTAGTTCTCAACATTATTAATATTATCATATTCATTTCTGGTAGATATCTTATGATTATTCTTATCAAGTTCCATACATATATATGCATATTAGTCTATGATTTAATAATTCTCATCTGTATCTACTGTGCAATAAAGTATCATATCGCTCAACTCAACAAAACCCAAATGGGCACACTTGACCACTCTACAATCATTCCAAGAGTGTTGGTGAGGGGACATCAAGCCCTAGATCCTCACCAAGTCGATTCATGTATAATGCGTTTTGGGACTTTCGACCCAAGGAAACGTCATCACTGCTCCCTATTTTACCTTTTAGGGTATTTATGCCTAAGGACGTAATTGCTGCCCTCTTCATGTCTTACTATTCCTCTCATAACCACTATTGTTATGTATAAAGTGTATTTCCTAACCATGCTTCTCAATTTATTCAATACATGTCAAATCAATATATTCCTCGCTGTACATTACAAAATGAGTTCATATTATTATCTCATAAGTTATATTGATATCATAATAATTCAACATATGTGTGTGTGTGTGTGTGTGTGTGTGTGTGTGTGTGTATCTTGCAATGTAAAGAACCAATTTTAATTCTATAAAACCTTACAAAAGATGAGTGATAGATTTCCTACCTTTTGGCGAATACAATGCTGATAACTTCTAGCTCACGATACCAAGTTCATCATGTAAGCTCCAAGTACTTTGTTATACTACGACTTATAAAATAACCATACTTTAACTTAATTCATAATCTATAATCATGTCAATTTATCATCTATTCTTATTAGCGTGCTATAATCATTAATATGAAATGCTTGGAACATTTTGTAATACAAAACGATGAAAAACAAATAAGTTCAGACTGCTTGATTGGCTTACCAATTAGTTACTTCCAGCCTGTTGATCAAACTATATATTTTAGACCTCTTTGTCGGCATGCCAATCTGTAAGGTTCTGCCTACCGGTCTACAGGGTTTGGCCTACCAAACCTGCTGATGGGTCTAGCTTGCTAATTGACAAGTCTAGCCTGCTAACAAAAGAATTTCTAGAAAGCCAATTTTCTATTTTCGAAAGTTTTAAACTTTAAAACTGAATTCGACCCACTTTATCAATTTTTAGGATATATAAAATGTAGAAAAACTATAAAATATCACATTCAATCATATATAAATCATCTTTCTTAAAATTTTTATCCTCAACATACAAATTTAAATCAAAAATCAAAACTTTTCAAAACTAGTTCAAGTCTTATTTTAAACAATAATCTATGTAAATCAAACTTCAAAAAAGTTGTATAATCACCTACAAATATCTAACACACATTTTTCGCAAATCTTATGCTAAAACACTAATTTAAATCAATATTTTAGCTTAGAAAACCTTACCTTAAGCTTGAAGAAAATTAGTGATTTTGTTTGTAAAAATCCTTGATCTTTGTTTTGTGATTTTGGAAGATCTAAGAAAATAACTTTGGATTTCTCTCTTGATTATCTTGATGCTGAATTGATGATCCTTGGTCTCAGAGAAATTAAAGTGAAAAAAGAAGAGAGGAAACGAGAGAGAAAAAGAGAGAAGAGAGTTGTCGTGAGAGAAGAAGAAGAAGAAGAAAAATAAATGAAAGAGGAGACAAGAAGAGGTTGAGTAGGTAAGATCAAGTCTCCATTAGAGACTTTTGAAGCAAATAATGCCAAATGGTATTTTTGTAATTAATTAGAAGTTCTAAGATCATTTTGGTAAATATACTAAATATGCATAGAAAAATCTTAGAAAATTTGAAAATAAGTAGAAATAAAGCACGTGAAATAGATTTTAGATAAAACAAAATTTTAGTTGGCATACTAATAATTAATTTAATTATAATAATACCCATTGAAAAAATAATGGATGTCATAGTTTTACTCCCTTAGAGAAATTTTATCCTTGAAATTTCAAATCTAATAATTCTAGTAAAATCACAAATTCGTTGTAATTTTGCTTTCGACTCTACACCTTTAATGTTATTTGTCTCTAAATGTGGGTTACCATATCTCCATTTATTTACTTGAAACATCAATTTTACTCTAAATACTAAAATTTACAACCATGTTAGTAAAGGAGGTAATGCTTTGGAAAAGAAATGAAGAAAGAAATGTAAACAACCATTTGTAAGATACAACAATAAACAAACAGAGTTAAAAAAAAAGAAAGAATGAAAGAGAAGATGGAAAGAAAGGTAAAGAATAGGAGTTAGAAGGAAGGAAAGAAAGAATATAAAGAAACAAAACAAAAGGAAAGAGGCAAAACCCAAAAATGATACACATAGGACAACCAAGGATGAACAAGAGCCTATATTGGCTCTTTGATATACTACTTGATCCCATGTGCTACGCACATGTGAGCACTTTTGTATATTTTATCTTTGTGTTAAATTTTGATTACCGTATTATTATTTTTAAATTTATTTAATGTTAAAGCTCTTATTACCATATTTTCTCATTTTAATCAACTTTTTGTTCAAATTTGTGGGAGAAAAACATTGTAGTAAAAGTTGGGTTTTTAGCTATTGGTTAATGCACAACTATTTTAGCAAAAGTTGGTTTTTTAGTTGTTGGTTAATGCACAACTAATATAAACATCTTTACCAATAGTTTTCAAAATTATAAGGATCCCAAGAAAAAAAAACAAAGACACATCTGGAGAAACATATTTCAACGAGATAATGCAATAAAAAAGTATTTTAAAAGATCAAAAGCATCACACTGTAGAGAATTATTTTGCAAAAAGAAAAAAAGAAAAAAAAAGCAAAAAATAAACACAAACACATATGAAAGAAATTATGTTAACTAGAGTGTATCTATTAGAAAATAATAGGGGAAAAGATGGTACGAAAAAACTTTTAAAAGAAGACATTTTTTAGGAAAAAATTTATTGTAGTGGACCAATTAAGATACAACAACATATTTTAATTGGAGCAAGTGAGAGAAAAAAGTATTTTAAACAAACATGTAGAAAATAAAATTGTAAGATAAAAAGGACACATTTAAAATAAGTTATTTTAAGAGGAAAATGACACAACAATAAGAGTTCGTTTGGTAAATGTCGAATTAGTGATTTGATTTGAGTTAGTATGATTTGAATTAGGATTTGAGTTAGCGATTTGAATTGTTATCCGAATTGGTGTTTAGATGTGCATTTAGGTTTTAATCTGAGTATGGAATAAAATTAGAATTTGTGTTTGGAGAGGTAGTAAAAATAGTTTTTGATTTATTAAAAAATCTAATAAAATCTTAATGTTAATGATCTTAAAAATATACAATATGGATCTTAATTTATTACTCTCTTCATTAAGAACACAATGGAAAAAGAATCATCTCAATTGAATATTAGGTGAAGAAGTTATGATTTTTTTCCTCAAATATAAGAGAGAGAATTTTAGTTTTTATTGTTGTAGATATTCGAGTATTAAAAGTTTAGGGGATGAGAATTCTGAAAACCTAGATTATTGATGCTTAGAGGATTTGGATTTTGAGGGAAACAAACACGTATCCAAAAGATTCTTCATACTCGAATCCAAATTTTAGTCTATTGAGTCCAAATAATACTTGAAACAAACAGACCCTAAATAAACAAAATGAGATGGGAGACAACAAAATAATAGAAAAGCAAAACAAAGAAAAAAAAGCCACGAACAATAAAAATGAATAAAATGTTTTTGTCTAAAAGAAAAAGGAAAAAAAGGGAAGACATGCAACCTCATATCTCCCTCTGAAGATGAATTAGAATAAAAAAAATATTTTGGTGATATATTTCAAAATAAAAGAAATAAGATTGTAAAAAAATAAAACTAAAAAAAGTATATGATTGTAAATAAAAATAAACAAATAAATAGAATCTAAAACCAAAAAAAAAAAAAAAAGAGAAATGAAGAAAGAGGAGGGGGAAGAGAAGGCACCGTTTAAGGGAGGGGGGAGAAGGGAAGTGGAAACTTGTCCCTCCCAAAAAACACGAAGTGTCGCAAAATATTATAAAGATAAAGGTTTAGGATTAGGAAATATAGTTGAGTATTTACATTGATGTCTATGGTGTCAAGAGAAAGGAGAAAAGAAAATGAATGGTATAAAATAGTCTTGAGTTGATATCTATAATGCGGGAAAATGGAAGGAGTAGGTCAATGATGGTATAGAAAATTGAAAAATTAAATGAGTAAAAAAAAAAGAAGAAAAATAGAATTAAATAAATGAATGAAAGAGGGAAAAAAGGCGCACCAGCATGAATTGGAGGATCAAAAGTTGAACACTGCAATTCTAGCCACTCTTTTATTATAATTAAGACACAAAGTTGCAAAGTTGATAAAACAATCTACATGACTAAAAAAAAATGAAAAAACAAAGAGTTTCGCGTTCTAATTCAATTCATTAATTCCATCAAGACAATTTTTTCACCATGAAATCACATGCTATATTTTCAAGTTTGTGCAACATAGCACTATGATGCATTAATGTCAAGAAAAGTCCCCCTAATATTAATTAAAAGCAGTTTAGGTTTTTAAGTCACTTCAGAACACAGCTAGACAATAAATTTAAGTAGAGAACTCGGATGATTGTAAGCACCAGCAAACGTAGCAAAGCCAATTCCACCCATGATGTTAACAATAATAATAATAATAATAATGGATGCTTAGCATCATATGTTTGCTAACCCTGTTTTCTGATCCTACTCAAATATAACCCAAATTTGTTGTCTCCACAAAGCCGTCCGCCGTCCTGACTCCTGAGCATGAGCATGTTCCTATTGGCCTTAAATAATTGTGCTTTTTAGAAAGGTACTATATGGTTTTTTAGAGAGAGAGAACGAGAAAAATTAAAGTGTAGAGAGAGAGAAAGTGCTCGGGCCGGGGGCCGACGCATCGCTGGTCTACTAGCCCCTGTTCTTCTTTCAAAGGGTCATCATGGGCCGATCTTCATGGTGCTAGCGTTCACGCCACCAAGGGAGGGAAGCTTGACTTGGGTTAGAGGAAGGAAGTAGAGTTGGGAGGAGGAAGCTCTCTGCCGTCGTTCTGGGTTTGGGACTAGGGAGAGAGGAGTCGTTGCCACTTGCGGTGGTAGTCGGAGGCTCGGTATTGGGCTGGGTCAAAGGATTGTGGGAGAAGTCTCGGTAGCTAGGGTCTATCTCGGTTTGAGGGACTTCGCCATAGTCTGCCTGATGCCAGTGTTGAGAGGCCTAACTTTGGGGGAGGGGTTGGTGTTGGGTTCATGTTGCCGAGTGAGGGTGGACGATGGTGGTTTTGTTCTTGCTGTGGGATTGGCCAAAGTGGGGCCGTTGGTGCCCTCCAGCGGGTAGATGGCTAGAGTTGGGTGGCTAACGCTTTTGTTTGGCTAGCATCGAGGGTCCTTAGATTCGTGGATTGCAATGAAGGGTGCGTTTTGGATTTGTGCTTTGTTTTGTTTCTATGTTATGAGTTTGTTGTAATAAGGGCGGTGGATTCCCCACTGGCCCTTTGGGTTGTGTTTGTTGTTTTTGTGAGGTGGCGGGCAGTGTCGGGCTTCGAGGATGGTGTTACCATGTCTCTTGGTTTATTAGGTGGTGTTTTAAGTCGAGATTAAGTTAAGGCGAGGCCCTTTTCTGTGGCCGTTGGAACAACTAGTGCTAGGAGTATAGCTACGTTTGGGTCGAAGATTTGTTTAACTTCGTCGAATGATGCATGGATTCTCGAGTAGGTTTTTTGAGTCTGCTTGTAGATTATGTTTACCTTGACCCTTTTTTCGCTCTTATTAATAAATTGATTTTCCTCTTGTTGGAAGCAACATCTACCAAACAATAATAATAATAATAATAATAATTGTACTTTTCGGGGCTGCGTTTTGGAAAACAAATCTAGTTTCGAGGCTGAAACATAATCTAGTTAGCAATAGAGCACTTTCATTGGCCTACTTGATGTCTGCGATCTAAAGCTGACTATCATTGTCGGATAGATATTGAAGCAGCATTCATTTGTGGTACTATTTGGCCAACTCATTACATCACTGAAGCTTAAACCTTGAAAAGCTTTTATAACCCTCAAAAAAATTAATATTAACTTCAAGGATTTCTTTAACTTAGTCAACTCTCCTCAGCTTCACCTAGCTAAAATGATGTTTTACAGACGGTGTAAACCTAAAACATGCTTGAACACCACACTTGGTGTTTAAACTGCAAGCTGCGCGGAATCGACTTCACCATGAGAAAAAGGGTTTGGGAGTTGTTATAACTTGCTGTTGTTTTATTTGAATCAATCAGCCCACAAGTCCTGCATTATGTATGGACTCTCTTACCAACTCATTGCCTTTTTCTTCAGACTATCTTCAAGATGATTTTCAGATTCCATTCTACAAAATGATGGAATACATACAAACTAGCAGTAGAGTCTATCTACAGGCTCCTAGCATCTTAGAAGCATCCTGTGCGCTCTTTCCACTAAAGTCATTGCGTTTTTTTTATAAGAAGCTGGTGCCGTGTACGTCAAAATATGTGGACACAGTGATCAAAGAAAATATCCAGTCATTTTGAGCCCTCCTCATTTTCTGGGAAGACAAATTGCAGGTCATCATTATCTCTATAAACTTGGTACAAGAGCAGCAGCTTTATAGACAAGCATTCCAAGCATGGCAGGCACGATCTGCAATAGCCAAGAAAGGCATTATTTATTTATTAAAAAAAAAAACCTTTGAAGGTTCTGTTATTATAGACTTACTGCAAAGAATCTAGAATAAAACAGCTTTAAAAAAGTTACCTGGAAATCAAAGAAATCACTGGATAGATATTGATGAGACAGAATCCAAAGACTATATATTGCTGCTGGGATCACAAGCCGTGGAGACGAAAGAGCAATACCACTACCCTTGATTGACCTCTCAAACAAATCTCGTACGTCTTCACTTCTTATTCCAATTCTGTATCACAGCCGAAAATTCAACATTAAATGGTTAATTTAAGAAAAAAACAAGGGACACTTGTCTGTAAATTATAAAATAATAGGCGACTAAAACAAATGGAAAATGTTCTGGCTATACTTCTTAGTCTTCTTCTGCATGAAGATTTGAGGAACTGCTTCTCCAGACAGGTTGTCTGCATGTTGGTACAAGAGCTGAAGGTAAAAGCAACTGCATTGCGAAAAAAATGAAGCTTAATATTGAAAAGAAACATAAATGAGGAGTCACATAATGAAGTAAAATATTTACCCCTTTTTTAAAATTTTCTTTCCTAAAATAACAAACAACTATGCATATAAATCGTAATCTGTCTTCTGTTGACAGACAATCAACACTGATAGAAATTTTTATTATTTGATATTTAACAGTGGAGTGTTTTCTGAAGAAAAGGATTGAGTCTTTTTTTGCTAAATATTTAACCAAGGAGAAAAGGTTCATATGAAGCAAGATTGTGAGATCACTATCAGTGCTTTCGAAGGTGTTGCTTCAATGAGATCAACCAACTTGTTTCTTCCAAGGGAAAAAAAAACTCAAATTTTTTACTTAAAAGATGTAGAAAGCCAACCTGAAAAGGACTCCTGTCGCGTAACTAATAGCAGCCTGTTCAGTTAAGAAGCAAGTCAGTTCTCCATTAAAAAGAAAAGCAAAAACTCTACATTCAAGACATCTCTTACATCTTCTTAAATTTACGGGGTCTTAAATTTTTAGCAGCAGTAAATAATATTATTCCTTTCATTGTAGTCAAACTAATTGTTTTCTGGCGTGTTTAGTAATCAAGAATTTAAATTTAGTAAAGCAAATTCAAGTTCCTGATTTTCACTGCTGACTACAAATTAAATTCCCTCTCACAAAGAACATCCTCGCAAAACACCCTCATTTTTAATTTCCTCCACGTAAGAGTACTTCTGCAACCGAACTTATTCTTATCCCCATTCCTTGGTTTAAAAAAATAGTGGAACAGGTCTTAGTTCCTTCCCTCTTGAAGAGTTGAACTTTAATTTTTGGTTAGTAAATGCAGATTTTACAGTTGTTTGGGTTGGAATCATCATGAAAGATTCTAGACCTTCATTTTTATTTGTTCAATAAATTTAATAGAAGAGATCCATCAAAATAGAAAAGCAAGTGAAGTGTCTTTCTCTCAATTTCTCATAAAAACTGTGAAACTTTGCTCCTCATAATCTTAAACTTGAAAGATAGGTCTTTTCTTATTTTTCTTTTTCCCTTCTCATTGAGAGTATACCTGGAGTAATAGAACAATCAAACAGTGGCCACTGCATGCAGTTACGATTCCAATTGATAAAAGCCATAATTCCCTCTTGAGCTGCGGAAAAAGAGGACAAAGATTTAGGATATTTGTTGAGGGTGAGCTCGACGCCACCGTCGAGGAGACAAACTCTGGCTGGTCGGCCAAACAGTTCGGCAGAGTTACGAGGAGCTTACGACTGACCCTGATGAGCCTAGGTCTTTTGTTCGAGGTGCTTCTCAGGGTCCTCCGGTCCGCGCCTTAATAGGTCGCCACCTCGGATGAAGTACCAGCTTGAGTTGGACTCCCTTTACTTGAATGTGGGTTTCTACTCGCCATCACTGGCCACTAGGTGGCAAACAACTAACCGTCGGATGAAAAGCGATCCACTGGCGGAGGAACGTAACACTTGTCTTATGCCACCTGACACACCTTGATGTGACACACGGGTCGTGGGTAAAACTCACCTAACACCCAGTCCAAGTGGTAGCCTATAAATAAGACGCATTTATTGCATTCTTGCAAGCAAGCTCCCTCCCACCTAACAAGTTCCCGACCTCTATTGAGCAACCCCTACCTTGAGCATCGGAGAGCCCTTTTTCTGTTGACTGACCATTTCTTACCTTCGGAGTGTCCCTCCTCTTATTGCAGGTCAACCCGATCAGGTAGAGATGAACGGGGAAGAGCTGAGCACCGTGCGCTGCCGCACGCGGTGTTGATTCGACGCCGAACCTCGATAAGCATCAACATTTCTGCAATCAAAATCCTCCCAAGTCAAAACAAGGTCAGCACGCAAAAAACAAACTAGAGGCTGACCTCCGATTAAAAGTTGGCCAGGTGGGCACAGAAGCCAAATCACGTCCTCGAGGTCCTCGTCTAGTATGGGTTGCGCATGTTGAAGGAGCCACTCGACAAGTCCTCAACGCTGGATGATGATGGCTCTCTCGTTGACCATCCGGATCTGGAAGAGCTTGGCCCCGGGATGTCCTCGGCTCTTGGCCTTGCAACTGTCACCTGCCCGGTTGATCGGGCAGGTTTGAAGGGGGATTGATTCTACTGGGTTCCCCAAACCAGCTGTAAAGGGAGAGGATCTCTTTTCCGAGCAAAAACGACTATTGTCTTGTCACCTCTTGCTTTTCGAACAGGTCTTCGACCACCCTGATTATGTGGCTCGGCGCCCATGGTCTCTTGCTCCATATGTGCCCCTACTCAAAGTCGTTGGGACACGTTGGTCACCAGGGACGATTTCACCGGCTCGGGCTAAGTAATTACCCCTGATGTAGAACCACTCGTACTTCCAGAGTTTATCTGAGTCGGGGTTGCCCAAGATAAAGTCCTTCCTAAAGCCGGTGACATAATACTAACCGGACTGCCGGGAAAGCTTCTTCATCTTGTCAACTTGTTTGAATGCCTCCCACAGCATCTTTGTAGCCCGATAGTACCTCCATAACATGTACATCCCGATCAAACACCTGTAGCTGTTCGAGTTAAGCTGAGTTGGGCACACATTCAGATCATTTAGTGCCCGGTGGAGAAAAGGATGAAATGGCAGGCGCAACCCAGCTTAAAAAAATTCTGCATATAAAGTGATACAGCCCTGGGGAAGAATCAGGGGTGAATCGTTCTCCTCAGATGTGATGAAGATGACGTCGTCTGGGATCCCAAACTCGACGCGTAAATCCTCAATCCGAGACTCAGTCATGGTGCTGGTGTAGGCCGTTGCCAACGTCTGCCCCAGCCGGGTGATTCGGTAGGCTGTCATTCCTCGAACTCGAGTGACTCTGACCTTCTCATCCTCCTCCATAGGGCTCTCGACCAGCCCTGCCTCCTCGGGTTTCTGCTCCTCATCGAAGAGGTCGACGGTTACCTTGCCCACAACTGGGACAAGAGCCCCGGAGTTTCGACTGGAGATGCTTGGAGCATCGGCTGCAACCTCCAGCTCGGCCCGCTCCTGGGCAGTAACTCAGGACGTGCGGTAGTGGCTGCCCCGATGTAAAGATCCTCACCCCTGCACGGTCTCACCGAGCGCTCCCCATCTAGCAAATTAAGGAACTCTTGCTCAAGGACGGTTTGGGCATCGACTTTCAAAATTTTGGCCAGCCGGCCAGCCCCATCATGCTCTGGGGATGGACTTTCCACACGTCGACTTCCGTAGACGATGATGACCTGGTCTCAGAACTGCTTTCCAACCAGGAAATATTAACGTTATGTGAATCTGATTAGTCACTCATCTTTTTGGTGCTCCTCGGGAAATTACCTGTACGGGCTGTGAAAGCTTGGGAACGAAAAGTTCTCGGGTTACTGACTGTAGCTCGGCAGCTAAAACTTGAGAGCAAAGAAATATGGCTTTGATTGCATGTGAAAATGACAGAAAGAAGGGGCCTATTTATAGCCATCTTAGGTGGGAAACCCGGGTGCAGAAAACGAAGAGACGCTATTCGCTCGCAGAGCGACACGTGTCTTCAGGTTCCTTCGTGTGACCTTTTGTTTCGCACTACCTTAGGACGCCTCTTTATCTTCTATTTTGAGCCGACCTCACCCACTGAGCATAGTTCACCCGGCCAGAGACCGACCAGGTGAACTGGGAGCTACTGTTAAGGGTGAGCTCGACGCCATTGTCAAAGAGCCAAACTCCGGGTGGTCGGCCAAACAGCTCGACAGAGTTACGAGGAGCTTACAACTAACCCCGATGAGCCTAGGATTTTTGTCCGAGATGCTTCTCAGGGTCCCCTAGTCTGCGCCTTAACAGGTCGCCTCCTTGGATGAAGTACTAGCTCGGGTCGGACTCCCTTTACTTAAATGTGGGCTTCTACTCGCCATCACTGGCCACCAGGTGGCAAATAACTCACCGTCGGATGAAAAGCGATCCACTGGTGGAGGAACGTGACACTTGTCTTCTATCACCTGACACGCCTTGATGTGACACACGGGTCATGGGTAAAACCCACCTAACATCCGGTCCAAGTGGTAGCCTATAAATAGGACGCATTTATTGCATTCTTGCAAGCAAGCTCCTTCCCACCTAACAAGTTCCCGACTTTTGCCAAGCAACCCCTACCTTGAGCATTGGAAAGCCCTTTTCTGTTGATTGATCATTTCTTGTCTCCGGAGCGTCCCTTCTCTTGTTGCAGGTCAACCCGATCAGGCAGAGATGAACGACGAAGAGCTGAGTACCGGACCGATCAGGCAGAGACGAACGACGAAGAGCTGAGTACCGTGCACTGCCGCACGCGGTGTTGATTTGACGCTGGACGTCGATAAGCATCAACAATATTCAAGATTATTTATTAATTCTACCATTTAATGACTCTAAGGAAGAGCAACGTATTGAAATCTTTCTTTGCCCATTTTTTTGCTTTAGTTAAAAAAAATTATAACTCTGCCTTTGGAATCGTTGAGCAGGTGAACGAACTCTGGTAATATGGCCCCACCCCAACAATTCCGAAATCAAGTTCAATTAACGTTAAGAGATTCAAGAAACACAAACACAAACACAAACAAACAACTCAGACGCTTTTCGGAAACCTTATTTATTTATTTATTTATTTTCGAAAATGTTGGGAAAAGAAGTAATCACAAATTCGCATATGATAGTGCCCCAACGATGGCTAAATAGCTTCATTTAGGCTGAACAGTTTCATAAAAGACGAAGTCCACTTTAGTATTGTGCCAGACAAGGAAAGAATTGTAGAACAAAAGACATTAAGAGAAAACTATATTGGAACATTTTCCAAATAGTTCCTACAGTGATTAATTAAAGAAATCTTGATATGGAGAGCATATTAATTGCAATATGCATTCCTCAGAATCAAAAAACAACAAGGGTACAAGTATCATACAGCTTCATATCTGAGAAGGTTCAGTCTCTTTCTTCTTTCCCTGTCATCCTGCAATGCCTGCTGGGGTATATGTAGATTTTTAAAACTACATAAAAATATTATTCCATAAGGCTAAAGGAACCATTTCAGATCCAAAAGATAAAGAAATTATAAATTTTGGCATGACCGGTTAAAAGAATAACCTTAGCAACGGCCTTTTTATTTGTTGGTGCAGAGGTGTCGCCTGATACCCATTCCTGGGTTCTTGAGAGTTTCAAAAATCCATCGTCATCATTTGCCATAACCTTAAAAATTTACAACTTTATTAGAAAAAGAAATAAAAAGGGAGCACATCGTTTGGTCACCATGCAGCTGAATAGAGTGGACTGTTAATCACAAAAGAGCGGACAGTAATCTTAAGCAGATATTCCATGACATAATATTTTTTTTTTTTTAAAATCCCTATTCAAGAATGTCAACAAATCATTACTTAAGATATTATTGGTATGCAATGCTCTAAATAGCAAACTTATTACAGGCCATCTGATGCAAAAAGAAACACCCAACAAAATTCAATACGTCTTTAGGATAAAGAGCAAGTAGCTCCTTCACGTCTGTTGTACCATTCTGATTTGTTTTTTTGCTCGAATATATGCAATTCTGATTTCAAATTGAACCATTCATCAAAAACTATGATCATGGCGTTTATACATCAAGACTCAAGCTGCATGTACCGGACGAAGTGCAATTCAGTCATGCAGTGATTGAAGCCTAGTTTAGCACAAAATCCAATGAAGGAACCTATCATGAAGGTTCAAAGCAACAATAATACCACATTGAAGGTTTCAAATAAATCGAACTAAGAAGATTATAGCTTGTATTTGACAACTTTAAACACTTTACAGATAAGAATTGACGTGTGCTCACAGTCTGAGGCTGTTTGAAGCTCTTCAATGACTATAAAGTTCTCGCAACTCTAGCATAGACAATTGTCCTATGAAACTACCTTATCTTATCATTCTTATCCCCACCCAAAACATACAAACATGTTGTTTGTAAATTATATGTAAAAACAAACAAAACAATTGTAACATGTTTTAATAAAAAATAAAAAGAGAAATTCAACTCTTTAAGCGAAGAAAAAAAAACTAGCCAAAAAAAAAGAAAAAAGGAATGATGAAAAACAATTGAAATGATTTCTCCATACTTTTAGATTTTCCCAAACATTTCCCTGCTCAGTCTACCCCAACATAAGAAGAATCTTTCCAGGGGCAAAAAGCCATTTGAAAATTGTTTACATGACAAAGGACTCCATAGACATTGACAAACTGGACCAAACAACCGGAGACAAAATTCTGGTCCAATTTGCCATCCGTAAGGACACACAAATATCAAACACAAAACCCTGTAGCATGAACCATATATCTCAAAAAACTTTGCATTAACAAATAGAAATTGATACAGAAATTTCATTGGCGCTGTTCATTTACCACTAAATGGAAGCAATGTTGAGCCTCATGATTCACAAATCCTAGATACAAAATATCATCTCCGGAAAGAAAATGAGCCATTAGATTAATTCTATATAGGAAAGGCAAAAGCGCTTACTATAATACCTGATCTGATTGTTGAGAAGTGTCAGAAAGTGTAGCCTCCGCGTCAACAAACTTCATAGCCTCTCTGTGCCAAAACATATCAGAAACTTTAGATATGAAATCTCCATTCAACCGTCTCTCTCTAAGGAATGATTGCAAAACATCCAACTCTAAAATTTCACTAACTGGAAATCAGGAAAATTGTAAAGACAACCATGTTAGTGTTCTTTCTGGGAGGTGACCGAGACCTACAAAAAGATCCAGCATTTTAGGACTCAAACTAAAAAATACCCATGTAAAACTAGGCAAATAAATACAATGCCAAACAATTTGGAAACCTTTAAAACCGACCAAAATAGTGAAGGATTTTTGGATCTTTTCCCCCTTAAAATTTGATTCAATTTGCAAGTTTCCCCCAGACCTTCAATTGTGGCAAACTAATTTTGACTTTAACTTGAAAAGAAATGCTCTAATGAAGGTGACATAACGTGCATTCGTCATCAAACGACTCAATCTTTTGCTTCAAACAAGCTCATGTAACGTGTATGAGAGATTTTCATCCAAATTTTTATATATATTAAATTCTTAAAAATATATATATATATATTTTTTTCTTCTGTGTTCCTGCGGTTCCACTCGTTGAGAATAAGAAAGATTCATCCAAGAAACTTTTTGCTTCTCGGTGTTTACCAAATTGGAGTTCAAATGGCATGACTTATACCACAAAACATCAAAGCATTCTACGACACAAACTGACACAGACCAATGCAAACGACCACATTTCAATATAAGTAAAAGTTAGGGGGGAAAAAGTGCCCAAGAGAAATCTTCTTTCATATTCATTGGTTTTCTCGTAAACCAAACACGGGGTATCAAAATATTCACATTTTGATGCAGTGAAAACAGCTCACCTGGACGAAGGCCGGTTCATAGGACCCAGAAAGATGGTGAACTGGTGGGAGTTGGTTTCCATTGACGAGGAATTAACGAAGGACGTTTTGGTAATGGTGATTTAATAATGGTGGTAGTGAAGCACCCAAACCTCTGAAGCGTGTCCATGCCGGGAAAGAGCAAACTCACGCCGTGCTAAAAAGAATACCCTTTAAGCTTTGATATTATAAAGCCATAGAGAAGAAATGAAAGAGAAAATGGAATTGAAAAAATCCCAGGATGTGAGTATTTATTTATTTATTTTTACTTTTATATTTTTTTGGACGATAGTGTTTGATTTTGATAATAAGAAAAAAAGAAAATCGGGCGTTATCCGTTAATGGCTTTTGATATCTGTTCCACCAGCGACACCTGTGTACGGCCTGCAATGCTTCGCACCCTTGATTATTGTCACAGCTTTTTATCATCTAGTAACCGTGTATTAAGGAATCCCGTTGTTATTTAAGAAATATCAAAATAGTATTTTATAGTTTTTAAAATATTATTTAGATATTTTAATTTTGTATTTTATGATATAAATTTTTAGATTATTATTTTATTAATAAACTTCAAATAATATTGCTAAAATTATTTATAAAAAGAAATACAAATAATAAAAAAAACGAATATATCTGTATATATATGTTTTTTTACGAGTTTTGATATTATAGAGCCATAGAGAAGAAACGAAAGAGAAAATAGAATTAAAAAAATCCCAGGATGTGAGTACTTCTTTATTTATTTATTTATATTTTTATTTTTATTGACGATAGTGTTTGATTTTGATAATAAAGAAAAAAGCAAATGGGGTGTTATCCGTTGATGGCATTTAATATCTGTTCTATCAGCGAGACCTGTGTACAGCCTGCACCGCTTCGCACCCCCGATTATTGTCATGGCTTTTTATTATTCTGACAACCATGTGCTAACGTATTTGTTATTTAAAAAATACCAAAATGGTATTTTATAGTTTTTAAAATATTATTTTAATATTTTAATTTTGTATTTGGTGACATAAATTTTAGCTTATTATTTTATTAATAAACTTCAAATAATATTGCTAAAATTATGTATAAAAAAATACAAACAATACAAAAACGAATAAATTTGCATATATATATATATTTATGAGTTTTGTTTAGGCTTTGTTTTGATTTTGAATTATATAAGATGTTTAACATAGTGGTTAGAACCATTGGTTAAAACTGTAAACATTGTAGTATGTGAGAGCTTTATACTGTAGCAACTAGTTTCTTTTTTTATTATAATATGTGAGAGCTTTATATTGTTCATAACTAAAAAGTTGGTTAGAACCAACTTTACCAAACATGTTTATAGTTTTACAAAATTAATTTAAGGCTCGTTAACAGAAGGATAAAAATAAAAGAAATTTCACATCAAAAAATAATAACTCAGGGTACCAAAAAAATATTTTTAAAAACTAGAGGGTCTATTTTAATATTTTTTAAACAACAAAATATCAATATGATGTTTCTCTAAAACACAGGATACTAAAATGATAATATCTCTGTTGTTATTGTTATTGTTGTTGGTGTTGTTGTTATCAATGACATGTCTTATTTATTGTTAAAATAACAGACACATGCTTAACTGATGCTAATGATGTAACACCTTAATTTTACAATAAAAAAGAGTCACCTTCGTTATTAGTTGACCATTATGTTAATCAAACCTTAACATTTAGATCTTTTTATAATGTAAAAAATGGCCATTCATGTGTAAAAAATATTTTTAACTACATATGTTGTTTAAAATGACATTATGAGTTTAAGTAATTTTCACATACTTTTCACTATAATTTCACACTCATAGAGAGATATTTGTTCTTCATCTTTTTTGTTTAAATTTTTAAGAAATTTAAGTGTTTTTTTCCTAAAAATAAATAATTTTGAGTATTTTAAAACTAACCAGGTCTTTCTAAATTATACATTATCTTGATTATATTTTTCATTAAAGATTGAAAAAAATAAAATTATAAATATTACAAATTAAAAAACTTCAAAAATTTTAAAACAAAAATAAAAATTAGAAAAGTCCTTTCTCTTAATCTCCCTCGCGATCTGATTAGGTGAGTGGTGGTATTTGGGTCAGTGCCCTAAGGACAAATACTTTACTTGTGATTAATGACATTTGGATTAAATATATAAATAAATAATAATGCAAATATTTTATGCATTAATAATGGTCATCATATCGCTTTCACTATTATGTTTAAGCATTAAGCAATTGGGATCGGACATATATAGAGTTTATATAAGAATACGAGACCAAGATAAATAGTCTAAATTATATAGTCTGCAGTCTATGTATTTAACTGGACACCTTATAATGATAAGACTGTAATGGGGATCTATGTCCAATTAGGGAGACAGTTTATCTAGGTTGTCGGAGTAGATTGACTCCATGATAGAAACATTAGTGTGGTATATCTTATGATGGTCGCACACAAGACTAGACTTAAAGCATATTTGATTTAATAATAATTTCGTTTATCTTAAATCAATTCACCTTTGATAATCATCTAGATGTGATCTTAATCCTAAAGTAGATTCATGACTCTATGCTAATAGCTTATATCTTTTGATATGTCAAAGGCAGACGTTCCAATGAATGAAGACTCTATTCGATCGGGGCGCTCTAGGTATAGTTTGAATGGGACAAGGTCCTCCATTGGTGATCCTCAATCTTTCTCCTTAGGTAGCCATGGCTCTAGGTAGGATAGCATTTTCGTTCCTTCCTCCTCAAGGAACTACTTCGTCCACCTTGTAGACGGCTGAGATGCTCATCTACCAGGCCTCCACACTCTTGATTGCCTTAATGTAGCATTCTCGTGAGTCTTTCTGCTTTGACCTGATATTCAAGTTTAAAAGTGTAAGTCTGATATAACCTTAAGTATAAAGTTGTCTAAGTAATAAAACTCGGTGAATCCGAGGTCAATTCTATAGGGAAAAGGTATTGCAAAAGTCCAATATATTAGTTATATTAGTTTTAGACGAAAAATTTTGAGGATTAAAGTTAGTTATTTACAATTTATTTACAATATTTACATATATTTTTTTTACATTTTTCATTTTTTAAGATTTTTCTTGTGATTTTTGGAACTTCAACAACAAAAAATATGACTTACGCTAAAATGATAAATGGAACTTTAATAATAAGTGCAAATTAACTTGGAAAAAACAACAATTTTAACAACCCTAAGGTTCGAAGGTACTATTCTGGTAATTAACTTAAATATATTTTAGTTTTTATAAATTATTTATTAAAATGGTCCAAGTATGCAATATGCCATCTTTTGTTTAGAATAAATTAAGAGTTGCTAAGTATTTAATATGCCAATTTATTCCTATAGTGTATCAAAACCTTCTTTTTGATAAATATATATGATTTCAAAATTAAATAACTAAAATTACTAACAAAGTTTATAGTTAAGCATTTACCATGTCATTTCCTCTCTACAAATAATCAAAGTGTTCCTAAGAATTACCCGTACCAGTTTATGTCTATAATAACTCAAAACGTAATTATACAAGAGTATTAGCTAACCTAACATGAAAATTATAAGTTTTCAAAAAAAAATTTGGACATTATAACAACTTAAAAAACATTGAAAAACTAAAAATATTTACTTTAATTTTACTAGAATTTCTCCATCTCTTCTCAGCAAAAAAAAAATTTAAAAAGATATATTGAAGATAGAAACACATAATATTTTTGTAAGTCTAATTATTTTATAACATAGAAACTATAAGTATTTTACAAAAACATAAAACTAGAAAATAAGAAAACCAAAAACTAAATTTAGAATTATAATTTTACAAGAGGAAAGAAATTTCTCATGAGAAGAAGGAGCGAAGAATACATGCTATATGGGTATTTATAGGTGAGAAAATTTATTACAAGATTTTTTTTACATTTTTATTTATTTTTTATTTTTATTATTTTATTATGATATTTTTGATGTAAAATGAGTAAGATGCAATTTGGGTGATTTATGATTTTTTGAATTAAAATTTGGACGCTTTATTTCCTAAATCAGATTCCAATCCAATTTGCAATGATGATTTTTACTTTTTTTTATTCTCTTTCTTCGGTGTGAATCAGTTTTAAGGAGTGCTGATTTTACTCTCCGATCAAATGAGACGCAGCACACTAGAACGCCATAGCGCACAGGCTAGAGCATAGGATGAGCAGACTAAGACTGAACATATGTGTTAGATTGAAAGATGGGGTGCGGGGTCAGCAGGGACAGATGGGACGATTGCAGTCCATTAAATCAGTCTTTGCACACAAATTTGGTGGCTGAGAAGAAACGCGTACATGCACGCTGCATGGTAATTGCAAGGCCTGACACAGACATGCGTGTGCCCGAGATGTCACGGGAAGTTTGAGTGTGCAGTCCTGGTTGTGCCACGTGACAATTCTTTGATTTTAATTTCTTTTTTATTTTACATTTATTTGAAGTCCATTTTTACCCTTTTTACGTTGTTTTCTCTACTTTTTTTTTGTAATTTTTAAATCTAAAATAAAAAAACAAAGATTAATTTTTTTTACAAACATAATTTTTAATGATTAAAAATATTTATTTTACAATAAAACATACAAAAATAACTAAAAATATATAAAAACTTATAAAATTAACAAATCTTAACAAATATATTATTTAAGATTTAGAATACTTTTAAAAATTACTAGAAATATAATAAAATATATTTACAGACTCAAAACTTATTTACAAACATTTTAAACTAAAAATAAAATAACACACGTTATTTTTATGGTTTTGATTAGTCATAAACTAATTAATTATAAAACATACAAAGATGATTCTAAAAATTACTAAAAATATTATTAAATATAAAAACACACTAAAAATATTTTTTAAACATATTTTTACACAAACATACTAAAATATTAATTAACACACAAATGCTATAATTAAGGGATTTAGTGAGAAATGTTAATACAAAATGATGACATGTAGCTACAAGAAATGTTCATTTTCATAGTCTCATCATACCCCTCATCTAACTTATTGCTAGTTTTGAGCAATTAAAGCGATAAAAACCATAAAAAAAAAAAACTAAATGATTGATTTCTCAAAAGCTTGTGACTCCTTCTAGAACATCCTCAGGGGTTGTTTCAAAATCATAGCTTTAAATAAAATGAAGATATTATTCAAGGTTATGGTTTATTTTAAGAGTATGTCTCATATTTAAAATAGATTTTCCCATATGTGTTATTCTATTGCTAATCATTGCATACAAACCAGATAAATTTATATTAATATAAGCTAATTTATTTTAACAAAATCTTTCAAGTTTGTTGTTTTTCATTCCTTGCTTCACTAATATAGACTATTAAGGACCAATACTACTTTATTTGGCTTGAAATGTAAGGCTAGAGTAAAAAGGCAAGATGAAGGATAAATTTGAAGCTTGATTCACCCATAAGACACTTACATTATTCTTAGACCCTTAAAATGTACAAATTATTTCCTAAGTAACAAATCGTGGCTTGAAGTAAACTTTTATTTAACATCCACTTTTTATTCTTTTTTTGTTACTTTTTTTCATTTTTTTATTTTTTATTTTTTGAATGTACAGAATAAACAAACTTGCTTTCATAACCCTTCCCATCCTTTCACTACATTAATATAACCCAAGATACATCTAAACCGATCATATGCCTTATGAGTGAAAGGCAAAAGGAAAGGATATAAAATTATTAAAAAGGCTAAGCTAAAAATTATGGGTGACAAATAAAAAGGGAACATTAAGCATAACCGGGTAGCTAAGGATATAAAATGTATACAGGTAAGTTTAAAAGGCTCAAACGATCTAAAGATAACCTAAATTATGTCCTTAACTTAGTATTATCCAGGGTTTTGCCTTGAGAAACAAATTATAAGATTTTATTAAAAAAAAAACCAGATCATATTAACATAAACAGTCTCTAGATTGGCATAACAAATCAAAGTTTTGTAACGCCTGTCATTTTCTTTTATAGACACCTATGTTAATTTAATGTTAAAATATGATATTTTAAGTATTATTATAATTTATGTTAATAAAATTAGCTTTTTATTTAGTAATATCATAGGTAACGACTATGTGGAATCGATGTGCTCGAGATGTTCATGCCAAAATTGATGATAAGCTTAGAGTATTTATTGTTTTTTTAAGAGTTCCAACTTGCTCTAAAATTATAATTTTTATGATGCTCTAGAGTTATGCATGCCATAGAGTTATATTCTTGATGATGACATGAATTTTATTGCATGCTTTCTTATTTTTATAATATTTATGATGTCATGATAATTACATGTGTAACATTTTTATTATGGCGTTAAAAAAATTAGATAATATAAAGTATCTAAAAGAATAATGTGTAAATTAATATTTTTTTATGGTTATAGGAGTAAATATTATTATTGTGTATAAATAATTATGTATTATATTATATTATATTATATATAAAAGTTTATAATATTCACCATATAACATTTATATTATATTATATTATATATTAAGAACGTTTAAGGAAATGGAAAGTAGAAAACAACATTAGCCGTGAAGGAAAAATAAAAAAAAAAAGAAAAAGGAAGGAAAAAAAGAAAAAAAAGAGGAAAAATAAAAAAGAAATAAAAAGGGAAACCTAATTAGATTAGGATTACAATCATCTAAAAAAAGGGGGAAATCTAATTAGTTTAGGACTAGGGTTATTTGTGCCTATAAATATGTGATTTTAAGCACACACATTATTCCTATCATTTTTTCTTGTCTCTATGTTTTCTCACATTCCTCTGTGCTTTTATGCTTTCTTTTCTTCCCTAAGCCTCACATGCCATTAGTTTAGAATTTTGTTTTCTTCAAGATTTTCTCTCTCAAAGAATTCATTAGTCTTATTTTCTTTCAAGCCAAAGTAGAAAGAATTCTCTTTCGAGATTTTGTGTACAAGTCTTCGTATTTGTTGAAGAAAACATAAGAATTTAAAGTATGGTGTAAAGGTTTTCACAGTTTTGAATTTTTATGATTGATATATATTGTTTTGTGACAAACTTTATTAGAAAAATATTCTTTTATGTTGTGAATGTGTATGCATATATGCTTGTATGGAAAATAAATTATTTTGTTTATTACTTTACTTATAACAATGTTATTTCATGGTTAAAAGTATTAATGTTCATATGATATCATGAAATTTCATGAAAATAAGCTTTTTTTGTTGGGATGTGATAAAAGAATTTTAAAGTTTTCGGTTTGTCAGTAAGGTGGCTTGCAATGTTTTGAAACCAAATGATTTTATTTTGCTACGATTTTTGGATATGATATTTATATATATGTTATGAATATTTGAGAATTTTTTATAAATTTTCATTCAAAATATTTTTAGGGTTATAAGCTTTTAATCAAACACTGCTCACAAAATTTTAGTTGCTGGCAAATTTATATTTATGTATTATAGAGTCCATGTTGTGAAGCAAAAAGTGTCTTTTGATTCTATAAAACATTATGAGTCATTATTGATATGTTAACTAAACGTCTATAAATTTTTTGCTTTATATCCTTATTATGTTTTAGGATAAAATTCATTGATTGTCAAGTACTCAGTTTTTTATAAATGTCTGCTTAATATGCTCTATGTAATTCATGAGATGATAAATCATATTGTTAAATGTGTTTTGCATTATTTATTATTTTTTAACTTATATTTATATGTTAAGCATATTATACATATTTGATTTTTTAAAAATGTTTGAATGAAATATGTTTGTTGTTCAGTATGTCTAATGTTAATATTAACTCTGAATTCGAACGTGTGTTTCGAATAACTTAGAATTTATTTGAAGCTAAATTTTGGATATGTTATTATTTTATGTGTCTATTATATTTAATAATTTTTACAAATTATTTTATGGTATAAATGATTTAATACATAATTTTTAATTATGACTACTCATTGCTCAGACTTTGCTGGCATATTTTATAGTATTGATTGTATGATTTATTTTAATTATCAAATTAAATTTTTATGGCCAAAGAAAAAACTGAGAAATATATATGTGTGTTAACTTTATTCCTGCAAATTTCATGCTTTAATTGAATGTGAATTGAAAGATATAAGATTATGAATCCTTGAAGGTTAGTCAGTTTTTATAATTGATAGATTTATTTGAATGATTTAAAAATTGGAAAAAGGTATTTTGGATTAATATTTTCAAGAAAATACAACTTGAGTGATGTTTATATATATTAACTATATTATGGAATAATTCTTACACTTTATTTATGCTTATAAGTTGAGATTAATTTATCTAAGTTATTAAAGATCAAGTTTTTTGTCTTTATATTTCTTAACTCTAAGTGCATGTTTGTGACTCAAAGATGCTTTGTTTTATTAAGAATGATGTTTGATGATGTAATTTGATATTATGAACATAAATATTTATTTCATGTATTATATGAATGATTGACATGAACACTCCAAAAGACGAGCACATCGAGAATCATGGTAACGTCACCCAATTTAAGGCTTAGTTAGAAAGCAAGTCAAGTAAGTATATTGTCACCTGCAACATGATAAAAGTTTACAAAAAAGTTTTAAGAATATGTTTTATGATAGTTTTTAAGTTTGTTTTTACATATTGTCTTCTCATAAAAACTCTTGTGGCAACAAGAAGTTTTTACGGATGTTTTAATGATGAGGTATGTTAAAGGTGTGTATATATATGCATACATATATATATATATATATATCACTTAATTAAGTATTGCATACCCTATGTTTATGTTTATGTTTATGATGTCTCGAAGGTTTGAACTTGTCATGTTTGATTTGAGACTAACTACCCTATTCCTCTCATGACAGCACGTCTATGATGTTAATGATGCAACGCTTGGGTTCCTAAAGATACAATGAATGATGTTTTAATTTGAAACTTTAAATGAAAATATATGTTCTATATAGACTTGTGCCTTGTGCACTACTATGATTAATATTACGATTTTATGTAATGATTTTTATGAAATGTTTTGTATTGTGAGATAGGAATGTATACTTACTAAGCTTATACTTACTTAGTTTATATCATGTTGAGATGAGGATAAGATGCAGGTTGATTAAGATGGAGGACAAAGACAGGCGTGTGTGCAAGGAGTGTGGGATTGGAAACGAATTCATGACATGAAAGGAATTTAAACTCAAACAAAATTTAATATATTATGTTTCGTATTTTTATTTGTTTGAAACTCAGGTCTATTTGTGATATGTTCTTTTGAACTTATGGTTTGTTGAATATAATTTCTATGTAAGATTTTTAGTTTATTAGGTTATTTATTAAAGAATACGCCATATAGTTTATTTCTTCATAATTAGTCTTAATTAGTTGTTTGATTAAAAGTTAACAGTGTTTGCATTATATGTGTAAGTTTGTATTTGTTAAATATTTTTTTTGTAAACTAAGTTTTCTGTAGGTGGTTGGTTAGCCAATTGCCTTAGGTGGTTCGTTGAGCTAACTGAGGAGAAAAAATTAAATCTAGTAAGTAGTTTTTTTTTTTTTTTTTTTTTTTTTTTTTTTTTTTTTTTTTTTTTTTTTGCAGTAAGAAAAAATACATGCATGTGTTCCTGGGATATTTATCTGAGCATTGTTGATTGTTTTGAACTTCTTATTAGTAATTATTAAGTTTAACGGTAAAAGCAACGTCTTTGTGGAGCCTGTAAGGAGGTGTTATAAATTTAAGATTAAATGCTCAAATTTTGGGAAAAATCAATCTAAATATGAGGCTGACACAAGAAATTAATATAAGCTTTAATAATATTTGAATTTTATAACAAGTCATGATATAATCATGTTTCTTTATTAGACAGGAAGCACTTTAAAAACAAAAACAAAGAAAACAAATATTTACAAAACATTTTTTTAAGTTTTTCAAAAGTTTTTATTTTTTTAAATTTTTATATTTTTTTCAAATGCACATGCTGACAAACTCAACAGAATGAAATATGTTACAAACGTAATTAGGACATGTTTCAAGAATGCTAAAGGCTTCATAACTAACCTATCATAAACATGCATGCGTGCACACAACATGGAGAACATAAGCATAAATAAAAATATATGAAAGATGACATTCTCGGACCAAATCAAGACGCGTTTCAAGACTAACTCCTTCACTCAGTCATCCCGACATTAAACAAGAATCTAAACAGTTTTACAAACAATACAACATTTTTTCTTTTTTTAAAAAAATTTTCAAATTTTTTGGGGTTTTTCTTTTTTTAGTTTTTTTAATATGCTTGGTTTTAGAACAAGTCCAATTTTAAGTACACAAAAACATACTTAAACTTGAAAAATTTTGACACAAACTCTCTTCCTTAACCTAAATTGAACATTGTCCTTAATGTTTAACAAAATTAAGTCGAAAAAGTAATAACATAAATATACAAGAGCAGTTATTAAAAACACACAAAGAAAATTAAACAAACATGCTGTAAGTAAAACTAAAAGATCAAAGAGTTTACAGAGAAAGATCTAAATCTTGTTTGCACTTCCTGCTAAGCTTTGAAGTTGTAGTGTTTTCCTCGGGAGTGATGACGTATATTTTCTTGAGCAACTCCGCAACAGTGGGTGCAGAAATAAAATCTTTTTTCCTGACTCTATAAGGAAGTTTTGCTCTATAGCATTATTTAGAAAACTTAAAAGACCATCAAAGAAACCATTAACATTAAGCACACCTAGTGGTTTATTAAGAATACCTAACTAATTCCAACTAGCTATGACAAATATTTCTTCTAGAATTCCTAGACCTTATGATAAAACAATAAATGCATCTAAGTGATGAATAATATGTTCTAAACGATTACGGATATTTTTGACAATTTTCTCGGTTCCTATGGTTTCACTACAAAGATTAGCTTAAGCAAAAAAAAAAAAGAAAAAAAAGAGGGATAATACCTATGACTCCTGCCACATTGGCTCCGGCTGCGACAATTCCTATTAAACCAATACTACCACTTCCATACATAAGAGTTATCTTTTTCTTAGCCAAAAATTGCCTTAAATGGAATGCAACATTTAAATAGTCAATACTTTTCCCTAAATTAGAACCACAAAACACACAGATGTTTTTGAAATTCAAAGATGACAAGGACGAAGACTCCATAATGGTTCCTCAGAAACTAAGACTCTTTTTTTTTAGAATTTTATGTTTTTAAGTTAAAAACTTTTTACATCGCTCTGAGTAAGACTCGAACAATGAATGAGATATAGTACATGATTGAGTGTAATCGAAGACAAATGGGTACGTGAAGACAAATAGACAAAAGTGACTTAACTATAAAACTTTTGAAAATTTTAGCCAACAAGAACTATTCAACTTTTAAAAAATTAAACAAAATTGTACAACTTTTGACAAAATGGGACAAAACCAAAACGTATACGACATACCAAATACCTATTGAATAATGCATCTCAGATATAAGATAAAAAATATTAAAAGTGAACAGGACAAACATAATAATTAAACAACAACAACTATAATAATCACAAAAACAAAAATCTTTTTTTTTTATGTTTTTCTATTTTATTTTATTTTTTCTGATAAAAATTTATTTGAGAATGAATGAAAACACATATTCATCAAAACATGTCTCCAAAAATCCGTTACTCAGTCATTTTGATGATTTTTCACTAAAACTAAATTTATATCTCAAATAATTTCTCAACATACTTTTTTAGAAAACAAAAACACATAAAAACTAAAAATTCTTTACAGATTTTACTTAGAACCAAATGAACCAGGTGACTGCTTCCCTTCTACAATTCCTGTAAACTAAATAATTAAGTCTTTAAACATCAGATTTCCTAGCCATTCTTTTTCTACATGAAACTGAGGCCAAAGTTGACAAATGGCTCCTTGAACATAACCACTAGGATGATCCAAAAGAGAATCTTGAAGATCATCTAAGTTTTCTTTTGAAGGTCCAACTTTATAGAAAAGTATTTTATCTTCCCTCTTCATAGACGTAAGACCTTTTGACTTACACCTACGCTCGTAATTTTGACGAGAACACTAAGGACACTTTGAAACTATAGCACGGGCTATTCTTTTCTTAGCACACAGATTTGTACCCATCCTAAGAAAACCTTTATTTGTGACATCACTAGAATGAATAAGACCTTCTGTATACATTTTTACATCAGTTGGAAGTTTAAAACAAGAAAGGATCCAAAGACGAATAATTCGAGCTTTGTAATTTTGCTTATTTTCTTTTTAAGAAAAGGAAGGAAGGTATTTTTTTCAGGTAATCATATTTAGGATCTATGATTTGAGAGAGAAAAAAAGAGATTCTTAAGAGCTTTGAGAGAGATTTGATAACTTTGAGTGGATCTAAGAGCTTTTAAGAGAGTATTGAGAAGATTTTGTAGGATTAAGAAAGAAAATATTGATGAATTGTTAGGAAAAGTGTTTGAAGATCAAACAACTATAAAGGTTTTTTGGAAATTTTCTGAGGAAAGGCTTTGAAAATCTAGAGAGAAGACAGAGAGAATTTGAGAGTTTAGAGAGAAAAACTTTAGAGAGAGAAAGAGCTAAGAATCCTAGGCTTGGATGTACAGTAAATAGTTTTATAAACAAAGGATATGGTGCTGTTTAGATTGTGGAAACTGTTCTAACACATGTGAAAGGTTATTTTGGGCTAGACCAAACAACAATTAGGCTAAGATCTAAAAATGGTGAAAAACAAAAATACTTTTTTACAAAGAAAAAGAAAATATTCTGTGATTTTAAAACTTTTAAATTTTTTTTTGTTGTTTTTAACTTTTTTATTTTTTTTGTGTTTTAATAAAAATTTTAAAAATAAAAAAAATTTTATTTTAATCATTTCATAAAAATACGTTTCTAAAGGCTATTGATACAAAGTACCAATTAATCAAATTTGATTATCTTCTCCATAACCTCTAAAAAGCAATGGATCCATCTCCTCTTTCTACCCAATTTCTAGTTTTATGACTTAAGCCATCTAGAAAAATTCCTAACAAGTAATCACATGAAAAACCGTAGTAAGAAAACCTATCTAGCAAATTCTTCTATCTCCATCAAGCACTATAAAGTGGTTTTAAGTATTGTTGGGAAAAATTTGCAATGATTTCTCTATGAACTTCCCACAACAATTTTAATTTTTATTGCATATAAAACTAAACAAACACAAAAGAATAAACAAGCAAAGTTTAATCTACATGAATAGTAACCCAAATATTAAAAGACAAATGATGTGAACATAATTTTTTTTTGGCTTTTTAGCTTTTTTATTCCTTTATTTGGTTTTTTTTTTTATTTTTTTTGGGCTATTTTTGACACCTACAAAGCAAAGAGAATTAATAATAACAAAAATATTAATATGATCAAGTAGTACAACTGTCCCTTTAAGATAAAATAAAAATATAAAAAAGTGCAAAAAAAGTAAAAAATTAGAAGTTAGAAGTTAGATTAGACAGTTAGAAAATTAGAAGTCAAAAGTTAAAAGTTAGATTAGATAGTTAGCAAGTTGAAAGCGCTGGAAATATAAAAGTTAGAAGTTAGAAAGAAAAATAAGGTGCAGAAAAATAAAATTGCAAAAATATAAATATATAAGTAATAAGGCGGATTATCCAGCCATATATATAATATTATAATATATTGTCCTTATGTCTGTCTGTTCCCCAACAACGGCGCCAAAAACTTATTCAGGTCTAAAAGTGTAAGTCCGATATAACCTCAAGCATAAGGTTATTTAAGTAATAAAACTCAATGAATTCAAGGTTGATCCCACAGGGAAAAGGTATTGCAAATGTCCAATATATTAGTTTTATTAGTTTTAGCTAAAAATTTTTAGGAATAAACTTAGTTATTTACAATATTTACACACTTTTTACTTTTCATTTCTTAGATTTTTTTAATTGATTTTTGGAACTTCAACGACAAAAGTATGACTTAGATTAAAATGGTAAATAGAACTTTAATAATAAGTGCAAATTAACTTTGAAGAAACAACAATTTTAAATGACATTGAGCATTAAAAATTCTATTTACACAATTAACTTAAATATGTTTTAGTTTTTCTAAAATTATTTATTAAAATAATTTAAGTATGCAATATGTCATCTTTTGTCTACTGTAAATCAAGAGTTACAAAGCATTTAATGTATTAATTCATGTCTATAATGCATCAAAAACTCATTTTTAATAAATATATATGATTTTAAAATTAACTAACTAAAATTACTAACAAAAATTACCGTTAGGAATTTACCATGTCATTCTCTGTTTACCAATAATCAAAGTGCTCCTAAGTATTACCTATACCGGCCTATGTCAATGATAAATCAAAACTTAATTTTGAAAGAGTTTTAGCTAAGTTAACATGAAAATCATAAGTTTTTTAAAAATGATTATGCCATTATAATAACTTAGAAAATGTTAAAAAACTCAAAATATTTACTTTAATTTTTTTTCAGAATTTCTCCATTTTTCTCAGCAATAAGAAAATTTAGAAAGATATATTAAAGGTAGAAACATACAAAATTTTACTAAGGATAACTATTTTACAACATTAAAACTAGAAGTATTTTACAAAAACATAAAACTAGAAACTAAGAAAACTAAAACTAAATTTAGAACTACATTTTAACAAGAGAAAAGAAATTTCTTACAAGGAGAAAGAGCAAAGAATACATGTCATAGGGCGATATTTATATGTGAGAAAACTCACTATTTACAAGATTTACATTTTTATTTACATTTTATATGCAAGGAATACATGCCATAGGGCGAAATTTCTCACTATTTACATTTTTATTTATTTTTATTATTTTATTTGGATATTTTTGATCCAAAATGAGTAGAATGCAATTTGAGTGATTTTGGATTTTTTGAATTAAAATTTGGCCGCCTATATCCCTTAAACTAGATTCAAATCTAACTTGTAATGATGATTTTTACTTTTTTTTTTCTTCTTTTTCTTTGGCGTGAATCTACTCAAAGGAGTGCTAATTTTACTCTCCAATAAAGTGAGACAAGCACATTGGAACACCATAGGCACACAGGTTGGAGGGTAAGGTGAGCAAACTGAGACTAAACATGCATGCTATATTGACAGATGGGGTGCAGGGATAGATGGAATGATTGCAAACTGTTGGATCAGTCTTTGCACACAAATCTAACGGTTGAGAAGAAAGGCATAAGCATGCACGCTGCACGGAAGCTTCGAGGTTTGATAGAGACACGTGTATGGTCGAGATCCTTGGGAAGTTTGATCGTGTGGTCTTGGTTGTGCCACGTGGCATTTTTATTTTATTTATTTTATTTTTCATGCATTTAAAGTCCGTTTTTGCCCAGTTTTACGCCATTTTTCTTTGTTTTTCTTTTAGTTTTCAAATCTAAAATAAAATAAAACACTAAAGTTAATTATTTTATAAACATTATTTTCTCAATTAAAAATATTTATTTTACAATAAAGTACACAAAAATTACTTAAAATAGATAAAAATTTTAAAAATTAACAAACCTTAATAGATATACTATTTAAGATTCTGAATCTTTTTAGAAATTATTAGAAATATAATAAAATATAGTTACAAGCTCAAAACTTATCTACAAACATTTTAAAACTCAAGATAAAATCATACAACATTATTTTTATGGTTTTGATTATTTACAAACTAGTTAATTATAATACGTAGAGATGATTCTAAAAATTACTAAAAATATTATTAAACATAAAAACACACTAAAAATACATATTTTCACACAAAGACACTAAAATACTAATTAACACACAAATGCTATAATTAAGGGATTTAATGAGAATTGCTAATGAAAAATGATGATATTTAACTACAAGAAATGTGCATTTTCATAGTCTCATCACTTGATCATACCGACCTCATCCCCCGTTGGAAATTTCATGGGCAGGTGATATGTGGACATTATAGCTTTTAGAGCATTAAGGGTTGGGCTTTCGATGATGATGTTGTGTTGTGACGGGCTTGTCAACCACTAAGAACTTGATGAGGCATGTGGTCCGATCACATTGCTATCCAAAAGTGACAGGCAAATAGATCTTTTTGATTACGTGGACACATTCATCTGAGAAGCTTTAAAGGGGTATGGACTAGGACCAATATTTCATTGCTGATTTTTACCTTATCGTAGGCTTATTTAAACAAGATGTCCGCCGAGCTCTCGTTATCAATCAGGACTCACCGAATAGTATTGTTGGTAATTTGGAGCTCACAGACTATAGCATCATTGTGAGGGTGGATTAGCTTATCCACTTCCCCCTCGATGAAGGTAATGGCTATGTCGTCATGCCGACATAACTAGTTGACATGCTCAGACAGGTTCATGGTCCCCTCTCTCGACCAACCAGGCATCCTAGGCATAAGATTGCTGACCACTCGTGGTATCCCTAGCGACTAGCTGACCAAATATCATGTGTACAATATTTAGTAGATCATGGGCCTTCATACTGTCATGTTTTTGTCCCCTAGGTTGGTCTTCTCGGATGGGTTGATCGTTCCTTTTCCCATTTTTTTTGGGAGTCAAGACTTATTCCACAAACTCCCGATTCCACAAACTCCCAAAGATCCCTATCCCAAAAAGTCTCTCAATTTAGTCCTTTAGCTAAATGCATTCACGGGTTGTGTGCCCAAAGTCTTTTTGGAAATTACAATATCGGCTTTCGTCTCTCTTTGCTTGATTTCCCTTTAGCAGCTACAGGTCGACTAATAGGTTACGATGGCTTACTTGGTTCAAAAACTTCATCAATGGTGGCTACCAATGGTGTGTAGCTTTAAAACATCCTAGTGGGTACTTTTGGCTTATCAGCCTTTCGCTTCTTCTTCTGGTCGAATCCCTCCGGATCAGACAAAACCTTCTTGTTCTTTTTTCCTTTCTAGCATCCCTCTTCTTTTCGATGGTTCTTCATGTAGTTGGCGCCATCATTGTGCTTCTAGGTGTAAGGAGCATCTGAGAGAAAGTGCTTAGCTATTTTAGGGCAAGTGCATAGAGCAGATTTTTATCTCTCTGGCCAATGGTGAAAGCATGCTTAAGAGTTTTGTCTTCCAAGCTTTTCCCCTCCAAGGCTGTTCGGGTGAATCGATTAATGTAATCTCAGACATCCTTGTCACCCTACATTATCGCATATAAGTACACGACTTCCTTCTTCCTTGCTTTGGAGGTGGAGAATGCCAGCAAGAACTATTCAGACGACTACCAAAAAAAACTTATAGGACCTAGTTAGATGTGCATGTACCACTACTAAGCCAGACCAGTTAAAGTCAGGGCAAAGGCCTTACACATGGCTACATCATCAGCATTCTGGAGTAGCATGTTTCCTTGATAGAGCTCCACATGTTCGTTGGCATATGTTGTACCGTTAGTATGTGTCCTTGATAGAGCTCCATAGGGGCGGTTTACGATCTCATCGATTTGTCATTGGAGGTTATGGATGTGTAGCTATTGGTGTCCTCAGGCAATTCCACCTAGTATGGGACTTCGTCTTTTGGCCTACCGCTACCCCGCTGAGGCAGTCGGCCTTGGGCCAACCATACCCCTCGGTGTCCTAGCAGGTAAAAAATAGAAGCCTGATACCCTTGGAGTGAGGGGCCACAGCCATTTCGGGCCCCCAACCATTCGTCATCGGCACCATGGTACACCCTAGAAGCTTGTTTCGATGCATGTGTCCTTGCCTACCCAGAATCTCCTTCTTCTGAACTGCCCCTCTGCCCAGATTGACTACCAACATGGTTTTCCTTGCTGATGGAAGGAGTGCAAGGGGTGATGGTTGTGGCGGTGCCTGAGCTGCCATCTGTTGGGTCAAAAGACATACTGGAGTAGTGAGTACCAGTATAGGTTTGTCGGCGTTTTGGGCAGCTCTTGCTCTACTACCAGGCCTAATCAGGATCGTGGTTACCTGGTTCCAGTTGTTCACCAATCCCTTTGGTCGGGGGAAAATATCTTAGGTCTAGCCCCTGGTAACCATGTAGTGGGTGAAAGTGCTGTCAAGGCGCAATGCACTCTTTTTAGCGCCAAATGTTGATACCTTACTCATGATCAATGCCATATGTGGCTGTACATGGTAGTTGGACTACCTTTCTCACCCTTCTTGTCCTTCTGAGATGGACCTATAAGAAAAGGAATGCTTTAGAGGTCAAGAGAGGTGCTAGTGTGGTGCCTATCAAGGGCTCTTGATAAGTTAGTTTTAGGCTAATTAATTAGATAATTGTCACTTAATATTTTTGTTAGTTTTGAGTAATTTATAAGAATTTAATAGTGTTCTATGTTCTTTTGTAGGTTTTGAGGAAAAAGGATGTGCGATAGCAAAGTACAAGACAAAACGGACCAAAAATAAGCACAAGTGGATATAGGGACAAAATGGAGCCTAGACGCAAGCTTATGGGCGCCTAGGCGCTCATACAGATGAAAGTTTCATACAAAAATCTGAGAGCAAAGCGCCTAGGTGCCACAACTTGGGCTGCTAGGCGCCATTCTGTGGAGGAGCTGATCAACGCTACGGAGCCTAGGCGCCAGTTTAAAAATTGTTCCATGGGACTGATTAGCGCCTAGGCGCTACAATCTTGGCGCCATTACAAAGCCTAGGCATTAGCAAATTGAGCCTAGGCGCTGTTGCAATTCCAACTCAAATTTCAGCATTTCCAAAATTGTCCCTCCAAACCCTAGCGTATAAATAGAACATTATAGAGGGTTGGAGCATGAATTTTGAGTGAGAGAACTTGTAGAAAAAGAAGGAAGGACTCTTTACTTTGGGAAGAAGATCGGTGCAACCTGGAGACGGAAATCCATCTTCCCATCCAAACATACAGTTCTTTTCTTCTACTCCTCATGTTTAGGACACTGTTTAGGATTGTTTTTAGTTTCATTAGGAACTAATTTCACTATTCTAGGGCTACGATGTAGCCGGATTATGAATGTTCACTTTTATTTAATTTAATTCAATTCGATGTTTATTCATTATCTATGCTGAATGTTTAATTTAATCTTAATGCTTGTAAAAGTTTGCGCACCTTTTGCATGATTTGTGATTTAATTTGAGGCTGAGAAGTGATAACTAAATTAGACCATGATTGAATGCCATGAGATCATCATAGGATAGAAATATCCATGAGACTTGTGTAACACTATGAATTTCTTGTTCTTAATGAATCTTGGTAAGTTTAAAGTTTTCACAGAGATGTAGAAAATTTGCTAACTGGGATAAATTATTAATGCTTGAGAAAGATTAATGACTACCTATGAGAAATTCGTTATTAGCATAGGAGTAAACATTAGTTGATTAAATTAGATAATTTGAATATGATTAATTTAGGTGAAATCGGATGCCCTAGTCTTTTATTATTTAGATTTTCATTTATATTTTTTTTGTTTGGTTATTTTTTCTATTTTATATTTGATTGTTCAAATAATTTTAAAGTTAACCAATTTTGATACTTAGTTAGATTAACGTAATCTTCGTAAGAATGATACTCTACTTACTCTTTATTACTTGTCTATGATTCTGTGCACTTATTTCTCGCAACAGCTCTCCGATGTTCAAGTCAAGTATCTGTTTGGTGAAAAGAGAGACTAGAGTAGGTGTAAGAGAGTCTACTTACTATAAGGATAGAGTAAATGCTCCTATTTATAGCACCCCCATCTGGAGGAGTGTAAAGTGGGTTTGACCCTCGACTTGGTTGTTTCGTACTGAGGTGTTAGGGAAGTAGGTCACAAGTGTCACGATCCCTTAGGAGGGAGGATTTCCCATCCTAGGGTCAAGGTAATACCACACTGGCCTTTGTGAGCATACACGTTGCCATGCCCGGTTAGGATGTGGTAACATCGAGCAAGACACATATGCTGGCCGAGGGGGCACGAAGACTTCTCCTCGTATAGCAGTTGGTGGCGACCAAGGAAGAGATCTGGGGGTCGTTATCTGTCTAGCTAGCGACAATCTTTGTTGGGCACATAGGGCAAGCATGCCGAGCAACGTGGTTGGTGACCTAAGCGATGCTTTCTCAACTGCCAGCCGAGCAAAACCCCAACCCTTGACATTGCTGTTTGGCCACCATTAAGAAGCTTCATGTTCGCTTAGGAACTTGGTTTTTCAAGCAAGTCGAGCAAGGTGGTCGGTGACCTCAGGGATGCTTTCTCAACTACCAGCTGAGCAAACCCCCAACACTTGACATTGCCGTTTGGCCACTATTAAGAAGCTTTCTGTTTGCTTAGGAACTTGGTTTTTTATTTTACTCGCTGTAGTAGCAATCCTCTAAATCAACCCATTGACCTTTCTACAAGATATTCGATAAGTCAAGAATGCGGAGATAACTTTTTTTAAAGACACTTAATGCCTTTACACCTTGAATTAATGTTTGCTTTTTGTCCCCTAGGGCGTTCCTTGTATCTTAATGAACTTTCAATTTCGAAAGAGTGGAAATTTTACTCTACCGAGGGACAAATATGACGAGCCATCGTAATTTGTTTGGGCTAGATTTTAGCTATCTGTGCACGGGTAGAGGAACTGGGTATAGATGAGGAGAGTCCGGCTTAGCTTGGGGAGATTGGTCAAAGGTCATCTTTAAGGTCTGGCTTAAGTTTTTATTTTTTATTTTTTATTTTTTATTTTTTATTTTTTTTGCCTTTCTAATGAAGAAGGATTTTTATATTTGTGCTTTTCTCTGAACGATACTATTCTTGTCTCTCTCTGCTGTTTGTGTTGGATCTACTTCAGATTATTTTTAGAACTTGACTCTTGTATTTGCTAAGAATTATTTTGATTTTTTTTTTAAAAAAAACCCTCTTTGCTGAAAGACATAGTAAAGAAGAGTAGTGGCAATTCGTGTTAATAGGCTGTGTTCGGATCGATGCAAATTTAATACAACATGATTAGCCTTAACACCAGCATGGCATAAATAATAAATATATTGAAAAGCCACACATGAGCATGAAAAGTTTATTATATATTTAACACGGCATAACATAGGAATACATTTAATAATTGAATTGCGACGTAGACAAAAAAAATAATTCCTTTATAACATAATTTACTTGATTAGACAATTTATAAAATTATTTAAAACCAAGAATTCTCACCCGCATTGTAAGTCAAAAGTTTAAAAATGCTCGACTCGACAACTGGGAAAAGCTTTCAGCCAAGTTTTTAGGTATTCTTCTGCTTGTTTAGAGCTTGCAGATCAACTTAACAAGTTGTATCCAAAAAGTAGGATTAAGACCATCTTTTGGGAGGTCACCTCCGAAGCTCAATTATAGGATCTAGATGAGCTTTTACCATATGATTTTTAGAAAATTCACATTACCAAATCTTTCTTCTAGACATTGATAATATTCTAGAGTCGATAAACCAATCTTTATCTTCGATATGGGTAGTTGGTACTGTTCATTCAAGTGTCGCAAGTGGTGGGACAACACTTTTGCTCCCACTGATCATACCTTAATGGAAAATGTGATTGAAAGGCTTGGGTTTAGGACGTGGCAAAATATTTATTATCACTGCCAACAAGGACGCGGAGAACTTTATCATATATAATTTATTTTTCCTGTCGTTTATTTTTTTATTTATTTTGAGGAATTCACTAGCATTATATGTTTTGATTTGCATTTGAATTTATGCATTGTTGACAAGTATTCTTATCTGAAATCTGAATCTTGAGACACCAAGCCCTCTATTGCATTTGTTGGAATTAAAATAGGAAACGCAGCGGAAGAGGCATATGGTTGACAAACAAAAATTTTCCAAAAACTTTGTTCATCGGGAAAGATATATAATTTTAATTAATAAAAGAAAGCTTTAGGAATTTTACAAACCTTTTGAAGATTATCAGGGTATCCTAGCTTTCCTCTTTGACACCACGATCTTCCAATCTAGGCCTCCATACCAATGGAAAGACGAGTGGGCGTCAAACTACAAGAATAAATTTTCCTCACACTTTTCTGAATCTGCTATGTACTCAACACATGAGATAGCAAACTTTTTTTTTTTTTCAGAGAAGAACTCTCAGTTTTTCTCTCTGAGTATTTTGTAAAAGTTACGTGAAAGAAAAAACTTTTGAGATAACTGTTATCTCTTTTTTTTTTTATATCTGAGCAATTAGTCACTTTTCAATTGACTTTCAATTTGAAAAATAACCACCATATCACACATATGGGGAAAGGTATATTTTACAGGGTTGTAACCTTATAACTTTCCCTTTCCTTCTTTTTTTTTTCTTTTATTTCTTTCCCTTTCCTTTTTTTTTCTTCTTTCCCGAATCACACACTACACACACATACGTACATATATATATATATATAAAAGAAAAAAAAAGTTAAACGGAAGCTTTTTCGTTATTATATATATATATAATAAAGTAAAACTTAAATGAGAAAAACGAATTCGTTAATATATATATATTAATAAAAAATAATAAATCTTATATATATATA
>CAMOHE010026776.1:0-24803 GCA_946598075.1 Artocarpus hirsutus
TATCCCTACATCTATAAATTTCTATTCTATCTATAAATCTCTAATTTAGAAATTTATAATAAATAATAAATAAATCTATAAAAGTGCCAAAGGAGGCTCTGTCTTCTCCGCATTTGGCAACGTGTTTTTGCCTCTTATCCTATCATGCTTTTGCCTTTTTTTCTACTGTTTTTTGGGTCAAAGTTCGTACACAGTTTAATATTTTTATGATATGTGCTCCATTGAAATGTTTTTTTTTTCCTTCTTTACTTTGCTCCTAAAATAATTTCTTTCAAATTTTTTAAGTTATTAACACTAATGGTCTCTAAATGTTAAAGTTTCTCTCCATTTATAAGAACTTTAAAAATCACTATTTTACCTCTTAAACTTTGAAAGCTCGTTACTTTATCTTTAAACTTCCAAAACTCCTCATTTTGCCCCTGGACTTTTAATTTTTTGTTCGCACATGATCACTTATAAAAGCAAAATTGAGATTTTATCGATCCTAAGTTTTGTTCTGCATTTACACTCTCACCTAACAGCTTTTTTTTTCTTTTTTCTTTTTTCTTTTTATCTAAGCTCTCATTTGGGAAGGGTTTGTCTATATAGTTTTTCTTATCTTTAATGCTTAACTCATTTAATAAGTCAATATTATTCAACAATATTTGAATTTGAATAATAAAGAAAATGAGTTATGTATTAAAATTGAGGAGATTTTGGCGAACAATATCAATTTATTAAATGAGAGTTACACATCAAAGATGAGAATAAATGTGTATACATACTCTTGTAAAATTGGAGTTTAGATAAAAAAAAAAAAAAAAAAAAAAAAAAAAAAAAAACCTAAGTTAGAGTATAAACGTGAAACAAAATATGAAAGTAATAAAATCTTATTTTTACCCTTACAAGTAAACTATGTGCGAATCATATAGGTTTAATTCCATCTATTTGAACAAAAAATCAAAGTTTCGGGAGATAAAGTTTGGAGTTTGAAAAGTTTAGAGGGCATAACAATGATTTTTAAAATTCAATGGACAAAGTTGTGGAGCCCTTAAAATTTGAGGGCTATTGATATTAATAACCCAATGTTTTTTTTTATTTTATTTATATATTTTTTCCCAAAGGATCAGTTGCAATTTTTTTTTTTTTTGGACATGCTTTTTTAAAATAATTTTTTTTTCTTCGCTTGATGATATAAAAAAAAATTTTGTGCAAATATATCCCAACCTTTTTTGGGTACCATCTAGATCATATCAAAACTTGCCATTTAATGCACACACAAACATACACAGAAATAAATATATGCATAAAATTTGTTGTGGTTCGGTAGGTCTGAGGGAGTGTGACGTGTTGAGGTAGCGCACGCATAACCTTCCAATTTGATGGTGTCAATGTTGATGTGGCTGAAGCAACTAATAAGTCTATATAAAGCAGTTTCGGCAGGAGCTCAACAAAGTATTAGGGGCAAGTAGGCTCAAAATGAGATGAAGAAAGTGAATCTAGTGCCCATTCTGCTACCAAATGGCCAAAATTCCGTTGCAAGACCAAAAGAACATTCGTTGGGAATTTTAAGTGTACAATATCATTTAAACAAGTAATACAAAGATGAATAGAGTATCACTCCCACAGGTATTGTGTTTAATTTTTGTAACACTAGTGGAAACAAGATGTTAGACGACGGTTTTTAATCGTCATCTAGATGGTAATGAAATCCTCGTCTAATCAAGAGACATAACATGGATGCACATTAGACTATAGTTTTTAACTATCGTCTAATGCCAACTGGACCAAATACGGTGCTAATAAATTGACATTAGATGATGATTTCTAAAATAAACTATTGTCTAACATTTGCTTTGGATGGTAGTTTCCTTCAAAAACTGTCTAATACTGACCTGGCCAATATATGACCAAGCTTTACTTTCTTTGCCCATGGGTGGCCTTCCCGTATTCAATTTGTTTTCATTGGAGTTATAATTAGCCATAATTTAAAAAAAAAAATTAAAAACTTAAAAAATATACCACATACATAAGAAAACATGCTTATACAAAATAAGATTTCAATAATTAATTTGTAATGAATTGTTCTACAAACCCTGCCCATTGATCCATCACCTCATTCAAATGTCATTGATATAAAAACCTAGGCTTGTCAAGAATTATGGATCTCCATTCATTATCATATCTCTTATGTATCTTAGCACTAAATGGCCTTATTCTTTGTCTCCTTGTTGTAGGGGTATATTCTAAAAAAGACATTAAGAATTTATTAGTTAAATTAGTTTAAATAATAATAATTGCATTTTTAATTACAACTACATTTATAGTTGAATGCTTATCTTTTGTGGTCATAAAAATCTACTGTTTTTATGGGGCAGATTGAAGACAAATTTTGTGTTTGTTTTTAATTTCCACACTTTGGAGGCCTTAAATACAATCTGTTAAAAATGCAATCAATCAAAAGATAAAAGCTATAATTTAGTTAGCAATAATAAGTTATATAGCTAACAATGATACACTTAAAATTGAATCATTTGGTTGAAGTCGAGCCATATTGATTGGCCAAGCGGATCGAACCATAAAATCTGATCTTTTTTGGGGTGAACGACGACCCATATCTAATTGTCTCTACTATTATATGGCATCAAGTAATACTTGTCGACTTCGACTTTATCCAAAAAGTCACACAACAAATTTGTTTGTTCTTGCATCGAAAGTTCAGCAGTGCCCGACATATACAGAGGTGATATGAGGGTTGACAAAGCCATGCAAGTTGAGCAATTTGAATCTTTAGCAATATTGCCATAAGAAATTGTATAAAAAAACAAATATTGTTAGACGACGACAACTAACAAGTCAAAAAAATTGTGGATATAGTTTAATACCTCATGTATGCCATTCTACATGACACACCAATTTGAGTGAAATAGGCGAATCAATCAATGTCCTCGACAGTGATATATAAGGGTTCATTATCACTTTTGGTGATTTCAAAAGACAACACAATTGTAATTATGCTAGAGGTGTCTATGGAATTCTTCAAATGAAGACATGCCATGTTTCCTTCCAAACCATCCATCATCAGTTGTGTCCCATCCATTATGTCCTCCATTTTTTGCTACTTCCCCCTCCCCCCTTTGCGTTTTCTTTGTAGGACGTCCCTTGATTGACTAGTCTATAGGTCCCATAGGCTTTTTTCCCTAACGATGGGATTGGTCAGTTAGAGCATGGCTAAGCAACAAATACTCTAAAAGCATCGCTCATGACCTTACTTTCCTCAGTTGGGAAAGATAAAGGTGTGTCCCTTATATAACAAGCTGAGATTGTAACACGCATGTTATCTTCACCAACTATTCTACAACGAATCATTTACATGGAGGGATTATCCATCCATGCCCTTCTTGACGCAATGATGTTAAAATGATCAACACCACCTTCCTTGGTTTTCGATGGTGTTAGAAAAAGGCAAATTTCACCTTCATCGATACTTGATGAGAGCGCCGTAGGCGATGTTGGCTTGATCTGAGCTGTGTAACTTGGTTTTACACTTGTACATTGTTCTATAGTAGGCGCCACATTTTCGTTCACATAGAAGGAGGAATTCCCTCGAGCTTGACTTCTGACATTCGCCTCCTACTCCACAAACTTAGACTCTATCATTTCAACATTCTCATGTAGTTTGATCAACTCTGCGTTGAACTTTGAGCTTGAGATGGAATGAAAATAATTGGACTACTTCACAAATTGAGATTGACCGTGTCCTTATCTCGATTGTTCAAGATTGCCTAATGCGATGGTCAATAAATCATTTTCCCTCTATGATTGGAGCATGACTTGGGAATCTTACTCCTCATACTCAGTCTATTAATTACGAAATTAATACTAGTTAAAATCAACCACAGTTATTACGAAATTAAAATACTGAAAGTTAAAAAGATCAAATAACTTACAATTCTTTGGCCAATCTCTCTACATCTTAGATTTTTAAAAGTTCCGTCTTTCTTTTGTTAGATGAACTTTCAAATGACGTGACAAAGAAGAGGGGTAGTAGTGTTGTGTATTCTCATTTGCATTAAAAGGTAAGGTTGTTTAAATTTTGAAAAAGGATTTCAAAGTTTTATATAAATGAAGTAAACAAATTTTACTTATTCAGTCATGCTTTGCTTTCGTATATTTGAAACAACCTGTCAAGTGCTCGACATTGTATTCACCTCTTCTTTCTTTTGCTTGTGTCAACAACTTCCTTTGTTCCTAACTAAGCTTGTATTTCACAAAGTCCCTCTATTGGTCCAAACTAACGGAAGGATAAATTTTTAACCACTTTTGCAGGAGCTTGAAAACACTAGAATCATCTTCATGTCCTTTAATGAAAGCTTTCTTTAGGTTGTACCTATAGTATTTAGCCATCTTAACAGTGCTTCTAATCTACTTCTTGCTTATGGTGTCAGAAATGGTGAAGGATGCAACAATACCTTGCCAAACACATTTCATATGGTCCTTATTGCTCTTTTCTCTCCAATCCTTTGTTGTTATGGGACGTGCTCTCAAACTAAAACTCTAATATAACTTTGGAGCGTATCCCCCTCTTTTCCAAGAACTTGATCTTTCTCATCAAATTAAACTTGTATTTTTATACCTTTCGATATCAACCTTAACACTTTCTTTGTCAAAGTTGCTCTTCTTTTTCTATCCACATCCAGATTAAATGGCTCCCTTTTCAAGAGCTTAGACCCACCGTCTTGTACGGTCATTTGCTCCTCCATATCAACAAATGTTATTGTCTGACATTTTCAAATATTGTTAGGCAATAACATTTACTAAAAATATTAAATTAATAATAACATGAAAACTAATATATAATTAAACCTAAAACAAACATATAATTAAAACCAACAAATTTTAAAACCAAATTATAATGACACTAAAATAATATATAAAACTTAAACTAATATATAAAAACTAATAACATTAAAACTAAAGCGCATAAAACTAAAACTAACACACTAATTCAAACTAATAAATGATAACATTAAATTAATATAGAAACAATTTATTAAATCCTAGTTACAACTAGAAACAATTTACCAAATCCTAATTACAACAATTCCATTCACAAATCCAAAATATAAAACCCTAATTATTAAATAAACAACCTAATTACAAACCTAACAATCTCAAATTACAACAATTCTATTCACAAATCCTAAATCCAAAAACTGTATTACTAAATAAACAATCTAATTAGAAAACCAACAATCTCATATTACATAGTCTAATTCATCTCAAATTCCTATTAAAATAAGCACGAAAAAAATTCAAACAATTAACAAAAAAATAATGAAGCTACAATGTTATATAAAATAAAAATAAAAAAAAACCATTAGGCAACATTCATGGTGGGGCTCAACAAAAGGGCTCTGAACGAAACAAGGAGGTGGAAAAAGGCAACAGAAGGGCTCTTGTAGTGGCGAGAGCTCACCACAAAGATGGTAGTGGCGACACCAAACTATTGGTGACAGCTCAATGCTACCGCTACAGGGCTTAGTAAAAGGGATCTAAATGGCAGCAAACTGCACACGATGGAGATGACGGCAAATGGTGTCGTTAGAGGGCTTTGGAAATGGAGATTTGGGAGAGAGAGATTTGAGAATAGATGACACTGAGAGAGTTGGTTTTGATTTTTGAGTGGGTGGGATAATTAAAGCTTATTAGATGACGATTTTCCACAAGCCGTCATCCAAAGTGAAGCATTAGACAATGGTTTCTAAGAAATCGTTGTCTAATACATGCAACATTTATTCCTAATAAACCATTGTCTAATACATGCAACATTTATTCTTGATAAATGACGTATTACTTATGGTGAATGTTTCTCACGAAAGCATCGTCTAATGAGAATCACGTAAGCGATAATTTCTAGTAGTGTAATTATTGAAATTGTATTAGCTCTTAAATTATTTAAATAATTGAGTAAATAGGAAATAAATAGGAAACTAACTGAAATAATAAAACTAAAACTCTAAGGATTCAATTTCACCTAATGAGTTTTAGTTAATGAAATTGTTAGCCGAATGCATGAAATTACCTATTCACCTTTTCCGATAAACTATTAGACACATTCATGTTAATTAAAACACCTATATTCCTATGAGGAACTAATTACCACGAATTTTTTAAGTCCAAGAATTCACAATGACTATACATGCATTAAGGATCTGTTCCTATTCTAAAGTGCATATGCTACCCTATTATTGATCAGGAACTATACTTTATTTTCTAATTTCATTTAAGTCCAACAACATGTCCTAATGATGGCCAAGTCACCAAGAGCATTAAGCATATAATAGAATAGACAATTACCAATAATCAAATACAAATCTAAGAGAGATAAATCAAAATCTCTTAATAGGATACATTAGGACCCTAGAACATGACTCAAGTCATAAATGAAAATGAAAATGAAAATAAAAATTAAAATATTGAACACCAATATTCAAGCATTCTTAGATTATAAAAATATTTAGAAAATGAAAATGGAGAAGAAATCACAAAAATAGAGTCGCTACAAGCTCCAAAATTTTCTTCTCCTCCTTATGTACCTCCAAAATGGTCTCTAATGGTGTGCTCAAAAGAAAAATAAAATAGCTAAAACTAAAACTAAAAATAAATCTAAAAATAAAATAAACTTGCACTACAAAATTAGTTTCCCTCCTTTTTTTCGTCTTCTTTCTTCTTTGTTTATCTTCATTCCTCTCCTTGGGAATTGGCTCCCTCTCCCCAAAAATGGGGCATTGAGAAACTTGGTTCCATAAGCTCTTAGAGGCTGATTGCTTTCTATTCTCCATGCCAGCCAAGGGAAATGGTGGAGCATAGCTAGGCATCACCTCATCAGACATGTGTTATGCGTCTATTCTCTAAGGCTAAGACATATGTCATCAACGGATAGGTGAGAGACTTAGGAACACACTATTCCAAGGAACGTGAAGCTCAAAATTATGCATGCTAAGGTAAAGGCACAATGACCAAGAGACGTGTAGTGCATGTCGATTGGTTCGGGCTGCAGTTGATGTCGCTAAAAACACGCTTTGGTCAAGAGTGAAGTGTACAAGTCATTAGATGGCCTACAAGTGCGATCCAATGGCAAGTACCATGAGTAGATGTCTTTTTAGCTTTGTGCGTGTGGTAATCTTAGACCACGTCTGGAATTCGAATCTGCTTTAATCTATTTTGCCTAATTTTGACTCCAAATTTTCATATGTATTCTAATGCCCAATATATCTATAAAAATGAGGCAAAATAGAATAAATGGATATAATAATAATAAATTTTAATTAATTAAAGTAAAATAAAAACAAATAGAGTCAAATTAACAGAAGTTAAAATAACCAAACATAAATAAAATTAAATAAAAATATCAAGAACATAGCAAAATATGTACATTAAAGTACATGAGTCACTCTGTTTTTATGGAGTTATCACAACCCTATACAAAATATTTCGCTAGTCCTCTAGCAAAAAAAAAAGGAAGGAAACAAAAATAAAAATGAACTAGAGGCAAATTGTGTTATATTGGTGATTTCAAGGGATTCTTTAAAGATTGACTAGAGAACATAACTTAGTGAAAAATTAAACATTGACCAAGCTTTATGTGTAATCCTAGAATATATCTCGTTTCTGATTGGACTCTCCATGTGTGTGTGTAGTCCTTTTACTTTTGTTGCATGCAATTCAGATAAGCTTATACAAATAGGCAATAAGCATTGAATCTGAAAAAATTGAACAAGTTTCATATGTTTACTTTTCATGTCTCTCTCCACTAATGTAGACAATACCACACCAAGGATCCTTAGAACTTTTATTAGGCTTGTAATAAAAGGCTAGGGTATTTTGCTCAAATCACACCTTAAGCATATAAATCAATGTAGGACCTTTATGGAGCTCAATTCTATACTTCCATTTAACTCCCCCAACTTAATTTCAACTTTTCCCTGTCAACCACTTTATTCTTCTTCTTTTTTTTTTTTTTTTTGCTACTACACCCCAAACTTGTTTCTTCTTTCTTGTTATGAACCGATGGTGCAGCACACTTTTTTTTTCTTTTTTTTTTTGTGTTTTTTAAAAGAAAAATACATAACACAAATTAAGATCATTTAATACATCACTTTTTCCTTGGTTGAATTTAGCATAGCTCAAATATTTCCTAAAAAGATCGCATGCTTAGAAAAGAGAAAAGGAATGGAAATTATTTAAAGACTAGGCTACTGAGGAAAAAAAATTAGGCTTAAATGGGATATACTACCGATATGCATATATCAAGGTAGGTTCAAAGAGGATATAAGCCATTTTCTTTGTGATTTCTTATCTAGAATTATGCCTTGAGAAAAAGTCAAGCAAATTCTATTACTTGAGAGATCAAGAAAATCATACATGTCAAACATTCTCCAAATATGCATATAGTTCAAAGATCAAGACATTGTACCCAATATGGAATAATCACAATCAACATGAAACTAACTTAAGAATTAAAAACAAACTTAGGCAATATCGACACTTTTTTAAAATCTATAAAATGAAACCAATCATGTTTCACCTTTTTGGACCATAAAATGACACTTTTCCTAATTTAACACCAAATTAGTTACTTCACACCTCTTAAGCACAAGAACAATATTATCCAAGCAAAGATCAAATAAATCACCAAAGACTGAAAAGTTATCCATAAATACTTCAAGAAATTGCTCCACCATGTCAAAAAAGATGCCCATCATGCATCTTTGAAAAGTATCAAGGGCATTACAAAGCCCAAATTGTATTTTCTGAAAAGCAAAAGTTCCATAAGGAGAAGTGAAAGTGGTCTTCTCTTAGTGTTTGGGAACTATAGCAATTTGGATGTAACTAGAACAACCATCCAAGTGACAATAGAAAGCATGCCCGACCAACCTATCAAGCATTTGATCAATAAACAATAGGGAAAAATGATCCTTTTGTGTGGCTTTTTTAAGCTTTCAGTAGTTCATACACACCCACCAATAAGTCATCATTCTTGTAGAAATAAGCTCATTATTATCATTAGACACCACCATCATCAAGCCCCTTGTGAACTTCCTTTTTTCTTATATTATTCATGATAGGATTCAAGTGGCATTAGGCTTCAATGATGGGCTTTTATCTTCTTTAAGTAAGATCTTATGCATTGAAATGGAGGATCTAATCCTTTTGATGTCGAATATGGACCAACATAATGCTGTTTTGTACTCTTCAACACTCTAAGCAACTTTTCTTCTTGTTCAACATCAACCAAAGTAGAAATCATAACCAAATGAGTGAAAGTTTAAAGCAAGAAAGCATACCAAAGATGAGTGAGCAAAGATTTGAGTTCAATGAAGGAGGTTCCTCTATGGATGGCTTGAGATGTGTCGAAGAAGTTGGTGGATCATCCAAAAAATTAAACCAGGAGCGAGAGCAAGTAAATTATTGAGAAGCTTCCAAAAGATTTACATATTCAAGAAATTCTAGGTTGTTCGCATGAGAAACATTAACAATCAAAGCCTCAAGTAGGTTGGTGGGAAACTCTTCATAAATACATCATGAATACAAACATCAACCACTTCAACTCTAAAGCAATTATCGATGTAACTAGGAAACTTTATGGCTTTAAAGACATTTAATGTTACCTCTTGGTCTTGGACTCTCATAGTAAGTTCTCTGATTTGCACATCAATGAAAGTCCTATCAATAACTAAGAATGGTCTTCCAAGAATATCAATGTTCACTGATTTGCACATCAATGTTCACAAATAGTACAAGGAATAGTGAAACTTTTAGGGTTCTTTAGCTTAGGTGATAACTTCTTTTAGAGAATGGCACTACAATCTTTTGTGAGATAAACACTCTCAAAAGCACCTATCGTCTCTTTTTGGACAAGATATCCTTCAAAAATTTTACATAGCTAGGCATTTTTTCCAAAGCATCGACAAAAGGAATATTGATATGGAGGTTTTTGAACACATCAAGAAACTTGGAGGATTACTTATCAAGTTTTTGCTCTTGGAAACATTGCAAAAAAGGTATAGGAGGATTAAAGGAAGCTTTATTACCTTCACAAGCAATCGAGATAGTTACCTCTAAGGCTTGTTCTTCATGAGTCACTCCTTTTTCCTTAACTTATTTATCAACCATATTGTCTTCGTCAATAGGCTTTAATGGTAAGGTAGTATTTCCAATATCATTATCCAACTCTTTTCCACTTTATAGAGTGATTGCTTGGTAATGCTCTTTGCCTTCCCTCTTTGGATTATTTTTAGTGTTACTAGGAAAAGTTCCTTGGGGACGGTTGTTGATAGCACTAGCAATCTGACCCAATTGCATTTCAAGTTTCTGGATGGTTGCTATTGTTGGGTTTGGTGCTTTAAAAGCTGTGACATTATACATATTATTAATAAATAAATAAAGTGACATTTATAATTATTTTGGTTGCTTATATGTATTATGAATACATTTATAAACATAAAAAAAATTCTATGATTATTTATATGAGTATAAATTTAGCATATAAGTGTTATATGCTTAGGGATAAAATTTATAGATAATAATCTAAATAGTCCATAATAATTAATTAAAGTTTGAGATCTTTAATTAAATATTACAAGTACGGTCCAATCTCATTTAGAATAAAATAGTCATTATCCAGACTATTAATGTAGAGACATTAGATTGGAGGTACTTTATATAATTAGATTATATAGGATTGGACCAGATAAATTGTGAATCTCTAATAATCATCCGTTACAAATAGAGTATTCATATTTATCACTATGATGATCATATATTTGACAGTCTTAATCTTGAGTATTATTAGACTCCTATTTATGACATTATATTTTTTGACTTGCATGGTAAGATTTGTCTAAGCACAAATCATAACTTAGCATCTTGGAAACATAATGTAATAAATAGCTGAGAAAAATATTATATAAATATAGAATCCATTCCTAAAATAGTTCTCTTGAGTGATAATTCAAGGTTTGAATAGTAGAGTGCTCGTTCATAATAAGATTATGAATTAGCTGTTCATTAGAGAATTATTGGAACTCAAGAATAAAGATATAATAAGAGAGGTGAACAGATATTGAACCTAGCTCTTCTTATGAACTATTTATGGAGGACTGACTTATATGTAATGATTATGTCAATGGACTATTCGCTTATTTTCTTTGAGTAATTTTACTATAATCTCAAGAGTTCAGTTTTAGGTTTTTAGTGGAATAACACTGAAACTAATAAATTTGGCATATTAATCAAAGAGTTTAATTAATTGTCAAATTTATTGGAGCTTGGATTATAGGCCCATAGGTCCTCAATACTACATCCGTAACACTATATTGGATTTATACATAGAATGAATTATACATATTTAGTTTGGAATTATTGAATTCTGAATTAATTATTTTACACTTGAATTATAATTAATTCACACTTGAATTATTAATGTGACACAGAAAAATGTTCTCTATGACACACAATGTAATGTGATAAATGTTATCACATTTGACTGAGCATTAGTTAATTAATTATTTGATTAATTTTAAAATCTATTCTTAAATAAATGTGATTTATTTTTGAATTTTGATTTAGCTATATATATATATGATTTTGAACCAAATCTTTTTATATATGAGATTTTATAATATATTAATATATATATATATATATATATTTAAGTAAACGAAGTTTTCGTTTACAATTTTTTAATTGTTAAACTTATATATATATATATACACATTAAAATAAAATAAAATAAAATGTGAACTTCATGCTAATGTGAAGTTCATGTTATATATATATATATATATTTTTTTTAAAAAAAATGGAACGTGAATGTTTACGTTTACCTGTATATATATATGTGTGTGTGAGTGTAAAAGTTCAAAGCATCACAAATGTGATTCGGTTAATAATTAAAAAAAAAAAGGGAAAGGAAAAACGTAAGAATCATGTAAAATATATTCTTTCTCCATATATTTGATATGATGGTTATTTTAAATTTGAAATTAATTAAAAAATTACTAATGATTTAGATATAAAAAGGGAGAGATAACAGTTATCTCAAGAGATTTTTTATTCACGTAACTTTTGCTGAATACTCAGAGAGAAAAACTGAGAGTTCTTCTCTGAAAAAAAAAAAGGTATTCTATCTTATGTGTTAAGTACATAGCAGATTCAGAAGTGTAAGGAAAATTCATTCTTGTAGTTTGACGCCCACTCATATTTCCATGGTGTGGAAGTTTGGGTTGGAAGATTGTGGTGTCAAAGAGGAAAGCTAGGACACTCTGATAGTTTTCAAAAAGGTTAGTAAAATTCCTAAAGCTTTCTATTATTAAAATTATATAGTTATTCTCAATGAACAAAGTTTTTTTTTTTAGAAAATTTTTGTTTGTTAATGATCCGTTGCTTCCGCTGTGTTTTCGGATTTTATTCCAATAAATGGCATTAGAGCAGGTTTAGCATATATAATTTTAATTAACATGATTTTATTTTGATAATATCATGTTTTTGATACATGTTTATGCGCACTTTATATTTTTGCAATTTGTTGTTCATGAGATGAATGGTTATTTAATGAATGAATTTTTGGTCTTTAATTATATGGTCCTTTTAGATTGATAATTTTTTTTTCAGTTTGATTAAATCAATCTGTGTAAGCCCATAAAAGGGTATAGGTTTTTTTACAATTTATTATTATTATTATTTCTTTTCTATTTTTTTTTTGCCTCCTTCACCTGCTGCATGCTACCATCCATGATTTGTCTTCATTAATGTGCATGAGATGCACTAGTTTGAAGGGCCATGATGTCCTGCACATGTGCTTCTTGATAAAAAGTTGACTTATCATTGTTAAGCCTCTTTAACGCTCTCTGACTACCATTAAAAAAAAATTGATGACATATGCATAATTAATGCACTTGTCGTGCACATTGGATAATTAATGGTAGGTGCATCTTTACTGCACATTGATGTGCAGCTTTTAATAAAAAAGCAAAAAACAAAATAAAAAAAAAGAGGGTGACTACATTTATACAGTACACATGAAGTGCATAGTTCTATTAGAAGAAGATGGCGGCTATATATATATATATATATATATATATGTATTTGGTTTACCGCACATCTACAAAGGGGAATAAAAGATACTGCACATAAAGAAGATGAAATTCTTGGTTGTCCCAGTTAAGAACTTGGGCCTTTTCAAATTACAAAGGTAACCCAGCAGATTATTATACAGTAAATCATTCGATGAAGACTGTAAAATTGGAGCAGAGAATTATGTATAACTTACAAAAAGACCTTTGTAATTTTTTTCTCTTATTTTTTTATGGGTTGTAATTTTAATTATCCAAAAAGACCCTGTCAAAAATCCATTAATTATTTTCATGCTTTATTTTCATGTGATAATTGTAATAACATGTTCATGCATTATAACATATCATCTAAGAAAGTGCCCACTTATAGCTATTGTAACATGACATGCATATACTTGCATATTATTTTTTTTATAAAGGTGTTTATAAAATGATTTAATATGTGTTAGAATTAATTTAATGAGATTAAATTAATTAGGTTGGTTTTATAAAATCTTAATTTATTAATCAACCGAATAACGTAAATTTAGTTTTAATAGTTAAGACTTGGTAAAATTCACATTAGTTCTAAGTTATCTAATTTTAAATTGTTTAATGTTGGGTAGCTTAGACAATTCATAATAAATTTAGATTATTAGAAAATCTGGTAATTTATTTAAGTATGAGTAGAATGGGATTCTATAACACATAATATAATCTAATAATTAAAAATTTTTTTTATTTACTAGAGTTATGAAACAAATGATGTTTTATAAGATAAAACAAATTTTTTAAAATAATGAGTGGGAGAAAGTAATATGACAATATAACCTGCGGTCTCCACTATTAGCACAACATCGTGAGATTTAGGTGGCGCCTCTCGACGCTTTGATTTTGTCGTCCCTATGGAGGGTGTCCGTGTAAATCAATAAAAAGGTTGGCTTCCAAGAGATAGGATTCTACAATGTATTTCAAAATTGACCTACCCTACGGCGGTAATTTTGAGTTAAGTTGTTAAAATATGAAATAGTGGGTCACATTCATAAGGATATAATTAAATTGTTAATTATATCTTGACCAAATATAAACGGTTATTAATAAATATATTCAAAGTAATATAGAAAATATGAGATATTTTGAATATATTTATTAATTGAGAATGTCTCAATTCAATTCATAAATAATTTGACCTACCCTACGACGGCATTTTATTTATTAAAATTGAATAATCATGGAATTAGTAAAATATTATTTTGTGTTTTTCCATATGCATCATGCATCACGTTTACTATTCCAAAACATATATTTATGATGTTTATAAAATTTATGTTATTTTATTTATTTATTACAACAACAATGTCTAATCCAATCATCGATATTCTCTCAAATGAAAAATTAACCAGAGATAATTTTGTCAAGTGGAAAAGTAACATGAACATTGTACTAATTTGCGAAAATTACAAGTTTGTCTTGAAGGAGGAATGTCCTCCATCGCCTACTACCAATGCTCCTCGTAATGTACGAGAAGTATATGATCGTTGGATCAAGGCAAACAACAAGGACCGCTGTTTTCTTTTGACTGACATGTCTGACGTGCTTAGGATGAAGCACGAAAGCATGGAGACTGCTTATGAAATAATGCAGTCTCTACAAGACATGTTTGATAAACCTTCTAAAAAGGCACGCCATGAAGCCGTTAAGGCGATAATGAATGCCAAAATGAAGGCAAGAATTTCGGTCAAAGAACATGTTCTTAACATGGTTAACTATCTCCATGAGGCCGAGGTGAACGAGGCTGTGATAGATGAAGCCACACAGGTAGGGATGATTTTGAAAACCCTCTCCCCTATGTTCTTTCAGTTCAAAAGCAACTATTTCATGAATAAGCTGAAATATAATATGACTGAGTTGCTTAATGAGCTACAAACCTTCAAGTCTATTTCTAAAGAAAAGACTAAAGAAGGTGAGGCAAATGTTGTAGAAGCTCAACCCTCCTCTTCTACTCGAAAGAATAAGAAGAGAAAGAGGACTGAAGGAAGTGGTAAGTCTTAAAATAGAGGGCAACCTAAGAAGAACAAAAGCAACAACAATAAAAAGAGCTCAAACCAAAAGAAGCCTAAAAGAAAATGTTTCCACTACGGTGTAGTTGGGTGCTAAAAGAGAAACTACAAGAAGTATCTTCAGGAGCTCAAAGAAAATAAGAACGGTAAATCAGATTTACTCGTTTTAGAAGCTTGTTTGGTTGAAGATAATACTTCCCCTTGGATAATTGATTCAAGGGAAACTAACCATGTTTGTTTTTCTTTGCAGATGCTTAGTTCTTCAAGGAGCTTGCCGACGGGGAACAAACGATGAGAGTGGGAACGCGAGAGGTTGTTCTGACAAGAGCAGTGGGAGTTGTTAAACTTTATTTTAGAAATAAGTATTTAATTTTGGACAATGTTTATAACATTCCTTATTTTTGTAGAAATTTGATTTCTGTTTCTAGGTTGTTTGAACAAATGTTTAATGTTTTTTTTAATAATAATTATGTTAATATTTCCAGAAATGGTTTGAATTTTTGTTCTATGCATCTGGAAAATGGGCTTTACACTTTAAGGCCCAACAAAAAATCACTGCTCAATGCCGAAATGTTCAAAGTTGAACAACCAAAACCCAAGAAGCAAAAGATTTGTTCTGATAATGAAACATACCTATGGCACCTTAGATTAGGTCATGTTAACCTTGACAGAATTAATAGACTGGTAAAGGATGGTCCTTTAAAAGAACTAAAAGTTAGTTCTCAATCAGTTTGTGAATCTTGTATGCCTTTCTCTACAAAAGGCGACAGGGCCAAGGAACCACTTGAGCTAATACATTCAGACGTCTGTGGTCCAATGAATGTGCAAGCACGTGGTGGTTATGAATATTTCGTCACATTTATTAACGATTATTCAATGTATGGTTACATATACCTAATACAAAGGAAATCTAAAACTTTTGGAAAGTTTAAAGAATTCCAAGCGGAAGCTAAAAAGCAATTAGAAAAGACAGTAAAAACTCTTTGATTTGATCGAGGAAGGGAATACCTTGATACTCATTCAAGGACTATATGATAGAACATAGTATTCTATCACAACTCACCGCACTTGGAACACCACAACAAAATGGTGTTGTAGAGAGAAGAAATCGGACGTTGCTAGATATGGTGAGATCCATGCTCAGCTACTCATCATTACCCACTTCGTTTTGGGGATATGTACTACATACTGCAGTATATCTTCTAAACATAGTTCTATCTAAGTCTATTCCAAAAACACCTTTAGAGTTATGGAATGGTCACAAACCTAGTATGCGACATATCCATATATGGGGGTGTCTAGCACATGTGCTGAAAGGAAAGATCAGGAAGCTGGAACCACGTTCTGAAATACGCTTGTTTGGGGGATATCCAAAGGGAACAAGGGGAGGTTTGTTTTATAGTCAACAAGAAAAGAAGGTATTTATATCGACAAACGCCACTTTTCTAGAGGATGATTATATGACAAACTATAAACCTCGTAGCAAAGTTGTACTTGAAGAGTTAATTTCTGATCAAATTAGACTGCAACCGATAACCGTTGTCGAAGGACAAAATGAGGAGACCACATCTCCTGATCAGAATGTCATACCACCTCAACGTAGTAGGAGGGCTGTAAGACTACCTGCTCGCTACATGAAAATTGGAGAAGCACATGTTGCTATCTTTGATAAAGGTGAGGATGATCCATTGTCATATCGTGATGCAATGGAAGATTATGAGAAGGAGAAATGGCTGGAGGCTATGAACTTTGAAATGGAGTCTAAGTACTCTAATTTAATCTAGGAACTTGTAGATTTACCTGAAGGGATAAAACCCATAGGGTGCAAATGGATTTACAAGAAGAAAAGAGGAGTGGGTGGAAAAGTTGAGACTTTCAAAGCTAGGCTTATGGTAAAGGGTTATACCCAAAAGGAGGGAGTTGACTACGAAGAAACTTTCTCGCCCATAGCTATGCTTAAATCCATTCAGATTCTTTTATCCATTGCTGCTTGTCTTGATTATGAGATATGACAAATGAATGTCAAGACTGCCTTTTTGAATGGCTATCTTGACGAAAGCATCTATATGGTGCAACTAAAAGGGTTTGTAGTCAAAGGTCAAGAGCAAAAGGTTTGCAAGTTGCAAAGGTCCATTTATGGACTCAAGCAAGCTTCAAGATCTTGGAACCTAAGATTTGATGAAGCGATCTAGTCTTATGGTTTTGATCAAAATATTGATAAACCTTGTGTATACAAGTATATCAAAGATAAAAAGGTTGTCTTCTTAGTTCTTTACATAGATAATATCCTACTCATTGGGAATGATGTGAGGATATTATCTAATGTAAAGAACTGGCTTGCCAACCAATTCTAAATGAAAGATTTGAGAGAAGAAGTTATGTTCTTGGAATGCAACTCATAATAGATCGCAAGAACAAACTGTTGGCACTATCTCAAGCATCGTATATTGATAAGGTGCTTATCAGATTTTCGATGCAAAACTCCAAGAAAGGTAATTTACCCACATGTCATGAAGTTTATCTTTCAAAATAGCAGTGTCCTAAGACACCTCAAGAGGAATAATACATGATATGGGTACCCTATGCATATGCAGTGGGAAGTCTAATATATACCATGTTGTGTACAAGACCTGACATTTGCTACGCGGTGGGTATAATCAGTCGGTATCAATCCAACCCAAGATTAGATCATTGGGTAGCGATTAAACATATTCTCAAGTATCTCAGGAGAACGAGAAACTAAATGCTGGTATATTCCGGTGAGAATTTGATTCCCATTGGATACACTAATTCTGATTTTCAATCAGACAAAGATACATGTAAATCTACATCTGGATCAATGTTTACTTTTGGTGGTGGAGCCATAGTTTGGAGAAGCATCAAACAATCTTGTATTTCCGATTCAACTATGGAAGCTGAATATTTGGCTGCTTGTAAAGCAGCTAAAGAAGCTGTTTGGCTCCGTAAGTTTTTAAATGATCTAGAAGTAGTTCCAAGCATGAATAAACCACTCATACTGTATTGTGATAACAATAGTGCAGTGGCAAATTCAAGAGAACCAAGAAGCCATAAAAGAGGAAAGCATATAGAGAGAAAATATCATTTGATCAAAGAAATAGTACATCGAGGCGATGTGAAAGTTGTGAAGATAATGTTAGAAAACAACATTACCAACCCTTTCACCGAGACATTACCTGCAAATAGCTTTAAAGGACACTTGGGAGGCTTAGGCCTTAGAGACATGTCTCACCTGCTTTAGGGCAAGTGGGAGATTGTTAGGTTTGGTGCCCTAAAAGCTGTAACATTGTACATATTGTTAATAAGTAAATAAAGTAATATTTATAATTATTTTGGCTGCTTATATGTATTATGAATAAATTTATAAACATCAAGAAAATTTCATGATTATTTATGTGAGTATAAATTTAGCATATAAATGTTATATGCTTAGGGATAAAATTTATAGATAATAATCTAAATAGTCCGTAATAATTAATTAAAATTTGGGATCTTTAATTAAATATTACAAGTATGGTCCAATCTCATTTAGAATGAAATAGTTATTATCCGGACTATTAATGTAGAGACATTAGATTGGAGGTACTTTATATAATGAGATTAGATAGGACTGGATCAGATAAATTAGAATATCTAATAGTCATTCATTATAAATAGAGTATTCAAATTTATTACTATGGTGATCATATATTTGACAGTCATAATCTTGAGTATTTATTAGACTCCTAGTTATGACATTATGTTTTTTAACTTGTATGGTAATATTTGTCTAAGTACAGATCATAACTTAACATCTTAGAAACATAATGTAATAAATGGCTGGGAATAATATTATATAGATATGGAATCCATTCCTTCCTTATGGAAGTTAGAAAAATAGTTCTCTTGAGTGATAATTCAAGGTTTGAACAGTAGAACGCTTGTTTATAATAAGATTATGAATTAACTGTTCATTAGAGAATTATTGGAACTCAAGAATAAATATGTAATAAGAGAGGTGAATGGATATTGAACCTATCTCTTATTATGAACTATTTATAGAGGACTGACTTATAAATAATGATTATATCAATGGGTTACTTTCTTATTTTCTTTGAGTAATTTTACTATAATCTTAAGAGTTCAGTTTCAAGTTTTTTGTGGAATAACACTGAAACTAATAATTTGTCACATTAATCAAAGAGTTTAATTAATTGTCCAATTTATTGGAGCTTGAGTTATAGGTCCATAAGTCCCCAATAACACCTTTGTAACACTATATTAGATTTATGCATTGAATGAATTATATATATTTAGTTTGGAATTATTGAATTCTGAATTAATTATTTCACACTTGAATTATTAATGTGACATAGAAAAATATTTTTTGTGACACATAATGTAATGTGATAAATGTTATCACATCTAATTGAGCATCAGTTAATTAATTAATTGATTAATTTTAAAATCTATTCTTAAATAAATGTGATTTATTTTTGAATTTAGATTTAGATATATATCTATATATATGGTTTTGAACCAAATCTTTTTATATATAAGATTTTATAATATTTTAATATATATATATATATATATTAAAGAAAATGAAGTTTTCGTTTACAGTTTTTTAATTGTTAAACTTATATATATATATATTAAAATAAAAAAAAACGTGAACTTCACGCTAGCGTGAAGTTCATGTTATATATATATATATATACATATACATATATATTTTAAAAAAAATAGAAACGTGAATGTCTATGTTTACTTGTGTGTGTATATATATATGTGTGTGTGTGTAAAAGTTCAAAGAATCATAAAAGTGATTCGGTTAATAATAAAAAAAAAGGAAAGGAAAAAGGTAAAAATCATGTAAAATATATCATTTCCCTATATATTTGATATGGTAGTTATTTCAAATTTGAAATTAATTGAAAAATTACTAATGGCTCAGATATAAAAAGGAAGATATAACAATTATCTCAAGAGATTTTTCGTTCACGTAACTTTTGCAGAATACTTAGAGAGAAAAACTGAGAGTTCTTCTTTGAAAAAAAAAAGGTCTTCTATCTCATGTGTTGAGTACGTAGCAGATTCAGAAAAGTGTAAGGAAAATCCATTCTTGCAGTTTGACGTCCACTTGTCTTTCCATTGGTGTGGAGGCTTAGATTGAAAGATCGTGGTGTCAAAGAGGAAAACTAGGATACCCTGATAGTCTTCAAAAGGTTAGTAAAATTCCTAAAGCTTTGTATTATTAAAATTATATAACTATTCCCGATGAACAAGTTTTCTTTTTAGAAAATTTTTGTTTGTCCACAATTTGTTCCTTCCAATGCGTTTCATATTTTAATTCCAACAGCCGCATGATGTTGGAGGATGATATTAGTCTTCATCATGTATTGAGCAAACATCACCTCTAGTGAAGGCTTTTTCTACTGCAGTGGAGGAACTTATGGTAGAAAATTAGGAGGATACATAGGCTTGAAAGATGATGATGAAGAACCTTGATCGTTTCTTCAAGAGAAATTAGGATTATTTTTCCAACCCAGATGGTAGAAATTATAGTGTAGGTTGTTTTATGCCAATTATTGTTAGCAATAAATTAAACGGATTCCGAGTTGCTAAGGCATTTCTCACTATTATGGTGTCCCCTACATAGCTCATAAGTCATAAAGGGGCTTTGAATAGCATGAAAACCCAAAGAATCAAACTTCTTAGATAAGACGATTACTTGGGTGGTCAAGATCGAAAAAAACATCAAATCCATGAAGTTGACAATGTGAGAATTCATGTCATCATTAGGTAAACCTCCAAATTGAACAAAAGTTTGAATCATTTGGATGATAGTTGGCTTGATCTCAAAATTTTTGGCATGGATGGCGAGTCTTCGAATGCTTGAATCATCAACAAGAGGAAAGACATAACATCGTAAAGACTTGGGTCATTCCTTTTCTTTTTGTTGTGGTGGGTCGGCCATTGTATGTTGGTGAGAAGATTGTCCCCTTTCTCTTCTAATTCCCCAAATAGTTCTTTCGATTTATGGATGAAGAGGAATTAGTTCCAAGCTTCTAGCACGATGCATACAACAACAAAAATCACCTAAAAATAAAAATGTAAAAACAAAAACAAGTAAGTCAAACCCTAGCATCAATGCCGAAAAATTGTTCATTGGAAATTGTAAGTGCACAATATCATGAAAACAAGTAATATTATGATGAATGGATCATTGTTCCTATAGAGATTAAGTTTAATTTTAGTTAAAACTTGAAATTATATTAACTCTAAGATTATTTAAATATTATATTAAAAAGGAAATAAGCAGGAAACCAACAAAATTAAAATAAAATAAATGAAACTAAAATAATAAAACTAAAGCTCTAGAGATCCAATTCCATCTATTAAGTTCATGTGAATTAAATTTACACTCTAGGTGATGAGTTTTAATTAATGAAATTGTTAGCCAAATGTATGAAATTATAGACTCGCCTCTTCCGTAAACTAATAGGCACATTTATGTTAATTAAAACCCAATATTCCTATGAGGAAATAATTAACACAAATTCACAAAGTTCAACCATTCACAATGACTATACATGCATTAAGGATATATTCCTATTCCAAAGTGCATATGCTACCATATTATTGATCAGGACCCAAACTTTATTTTTCAATTTTATTAAAGTCCAACAACATCTCCTAATGATTGGCTAAATCACTAAGAACATTAATACAATAATAGAATAGATAATTACTAATAATCAAATTCCAATCCAAGATAGCATAAAGATTCATTAGAACTTTTGAACACAACTTAAGTTATAAATGAAAATGAAAATATAAATAAAAATAAAAAAATCAATATTTAACCATTCTTTGATTTTGCAAAGATTTAGAAAATAAAAATGGAGAAAAGAATCTCCAAAATGGAGTTGTCACAAGCTCCAAAATCTTTTTCCTCTTCTTTATGTAGCTCCAAAATGTTCTCTAATGGTGTTATCAAAAGAAAAATAAAATAGCTAAATTTAAAACTTAAAACTAAAATAAACCTATACTAAAAAATTTATTTTCTCTCACTACTTTTTCTTTTTTTTTCCTTTTTTCTTCATCTTTAAAGAATAAACTCCTTCTCCCAAAATGTGGGATCTTGAAAAACTCAGTTCCATCATCTCTTTAAGGCCAATTACTTTATATTCTCAACACTAGCCAAAGAAAATGGTAGAGCATAGCTAGGCATCACCTCATTAGACATGTGCCGTGCATCCTTTCGCTAACTAGAGGGTTGAGACATATTACTTTAGTGAATAGGGTGAGAGACTTGGGTGCACACTAGTTCCATGTGACATGAAGCATGGGATTAGGCCTGCTGAGGTAAAGGCACACAAACTAGGAGACATGTGATGCACATGGATTGGTTTGTTGATGCTGCAAAAAATGCCCTTGGTAAAGGTGATGTGCACGCATGATCTAATGGGCTGCAAGCATGATCCAACAACTGATCTAATGAGTAGATGTCCTCCTAGCTCTGCACTAATGGTAGTCTTTTAGCACATCTAAAATTCAAATTTTCATCTATTTTGCTCAATTTTGGCTTCAAATTTTCATGTTTGCCCTAATGCCCAATATACCTACACTAATAAGGATAAAAAAAAAATGGATGGAATAATAATAATAATAATGATCATGATAATAATAATAAGAATGATAATGATGATAAAATCCAATTCAAGTTAACAAAAATAAAATAAAATAGATAAAAATAAGCAGAACTAAGTAAAATTAAATAGAAATATGAACAATATAGCAGAAATATATGCACTAAAGTACTATAGAGTTATCAATATGATAATAAAGGAATTGATGTAAATGGTGACAATGGGAGGAGTGGTCAACGGTTCACAGAGGTCTAAATTTGGAGGGTAGAGTCAAAGTTGTCTCCATGACTGTTGAAAACAAAGCTACCTCTGATGGTAGACCTAGGTTATTTCATATAATGTAGAGGAGAGTCTGGTGACCATGGCTAAAGAGGCGTTTTCCAAGCTTTTTGGTTTTTCTATAAAATGTGCTCCGAAAAAGAACGTATGTCCTCTTCGGGGTTGGGTTTGGATCGCCAAAATATGAAACTTGAGATTCAAGTGTTCCTAAGGATGGTAAGGGGCATTAATGAAGTTCCTAAGTGTTTTGGTGACACTCTTTTAAAACTCCAAGAGGCTAAAGTTGTGTCAGAGGAGGGAGTTCATCTTCAATAGCAGAGAAGAACAACTTTTCTTGAAAAATTTCCATGTTTGATAAGCATAGACTTGGAAGAAGCAAAAAATAAAGAAGGAGATTTTTTGAAGCTTTTAAGAGTGAAAATGATGTAAAATGGATGTGTATAAGACTCTATAAATTTGTTGTGTGGAATGATGAAGGTAGGAGGTATTTATAGTGAAGGTTAGAGCGTTGGTGCCTCTATGCTTGGACACCACATGATGCACTCCATTTCCCTTTAATCAAGTGATGTCAGGCACTTTCAAGAGTTGCATTTGGCGCTGGTAAAAAATGGTATGAATTTATGGCTTATTCTAGGTTTTGTGTTGAACCTTATACCTTCCTCTAGTCTTAATATTCCTAACGGAGTTTAACCATATTGGACTCTCTATTTTTAGAGGTTTGATGCACATGCTACTTCCTCTGGTGTGAGGTTTTACTATTTTTGTCAAGTATGAAACACTTGACGTGCTCTCAAAGCATTTTGAAAATTCGCATGTGAATTGGTGACAAAGGCACACGCATGATGACTTAGACAAGGGCTGTGGCCACTCAAACTAAACTTCTTTAAAGGCGTGCCTCTGGATGCACATATTGGGTACTTCAGAGGCATACTTGGTGTTCTATCACCAAGTTTTCTTGACATATTTTGCTACGAAAAAGACTTTCAAGCCTAGGTTTCAACTCCTTGGGCTGTTCTAAGGCAAAACATAAGCTTCAGACTATTTTTAAGGAAAAAAGAGAAGGTTTTTTTGGGTTTCTCTTTCACCCATATAGTCTAGTTCAATTAAATTTAAAATCCCCTTAAGCAGAATTTTAAAATGGAATTGAACTTAAATAAATAGGTTTCTTTGACTACTCATGGCTTACCAAGATCCGACCTATGTGAACTCCCTAAGTGTAGCTTGGGTCTATAGAGCAAGCCTGTTGCTGCTACAGGATGAGAATGCTAGGTATGGGCCTTAAAAGAGGCCTAGCACGAAATTAGCAATTTTTCAACATTAGCCTTGTTCATCGTGCGGGCTATATAGCAAAGCTAGATAGTTCGTGGGCCAATCATAGTAGCTTGGATTGTGTACGCTTTTCGAAGACGTCAACAGTAGCTCATGTCATGCTTTGTAACATCATTGATCTTGCTCGTGTCTTTCAAATATCCTGAAAAAAATCAGATAACACTTCCTCAGATGCACAGGTTTCTTTAAAAAATTCATTAGTTGATGCCTCCGAAGGTTATTAGGACTTTCTAGAGCAATCTCAAAACAAATTCATTGTCAATTTCTGAACTTTATCGTACATGGATAGCTCCAAAGATAAGCAGGCATCTCATTTATGCTGAATTCAGGGAAATTCAAAATATTACATACTCTTCATCCTTTTAACATAAATAATTATACTTATA
>CAMOHE010026776.1:24823-46346 GCA_946598075.1 Artocarpus hirsutus
AGGTTTTGTGTTGAACCTTATACCTTCCTCTAGTCTTAATATTCCTAACGGAGTTTGACCATATTGGACTCTCTATTTTTAGAGGTTTGATGCACATGCTACTTCCTCTGGTGTGAGGTTTTACTATTTTTGTCAAGTATGAAACACTTGACGTGCTCTCAAAGCATTTTGAAAATTCGCATGTGAATTGGTGACAAAGGCGCACCCATGATGACTCAGACAAGGGCTATGGCCACTCAAACCAAACTTCTTTAAAGGCGTGCCTTTGGATGCACATATTGGGTACTTCAGAGGCATACTTGGTGTTCTATCACCAGGTTTTCCTGACATTTTTTATTACGAAAAAGACTTTCAAGCCTAGGTTTCAACTCCTTGAGCTGTTCTAAGGCAAAACAAAAGCTTCAGACTATTTTTAAGGAAAAAAGAGAAGGTTTTTTTGGGTTTCTCTTTCACCCATATAGTCTAGTTCAGTTAAATTTAAAATCCCCTTAAGCAAAATTTTAAATTGGAATTGAACTTAAATAAATAGGTTTCTTTGACTACTCATGGCTTACCAAGATCCGACCTATGTGAGCTCCCTAAGTGTGGCTTGGGTTTATAGAGCAAGCCTGTCAATGCTATAGGATGAGAATGCTAGGTATGGGCCTTAAAAGGGGCCTAGCACGAAATTAACAATTTTTCAACATTAGCCTTGTTCATCGTTGTGCGGGCTATATAGCAAAGCTAGATAGTTCGTGGACCAATCATAGTAGCTTGGATTGTGTACGCTTTTCGAAGACGTCAACAGTAGCTCATGTCATGCTTTGTAACATCATTGATCTTGCTCGTGTCCTTCAAATATCTTGAAAAAAATCATTAGTTGTTTGAAAAGACGGTAGAAATCAATGGTGAGAACCACTTTTATTGTAGCATGTGAGAGTTTTATACAGTAGCAATTTTTTTTATTGTTACTGTAGCATGTGAGAGCTTTTTACTGTTCATAACTGAGTTTGTGGTGAAAACTGAGTGGATCCCATCACTCCCAAACACCCTATCAGATAACACCTCCTCAGATGCACAGGTTTGTTTAAAAAATTCATTAGTTGATGCCTCCGAAGGTTATTAGGACTTTCTAGAGCAATCTCAAAACAAATTCATTGTCAATTTCTGAACATTATCGTACATGGATAGCTCCAAAGATAAGCAGGCATCTCATTTATGCTGAATTCAGGGAAATTCAAAATATTACATACTCTTCATCCTTTTAACATAAATAATTATACTTATACTTTGTTTTATATTCTAAAATGGTTTAAAAGCTAGAAATATATCCAAAATATTTTGAAATAAATTTCAAGAACAATTACCCATCAAAAGGTAACCACTGTTTTTTTGTTTTTTCGAAAATATTTGGTTAATTAAGATAATGTTATGAACGGGAATTAGAAGAAAACATTGACATGTTACGTATATTTTTTAGAGAAAGTCCCTCAAAAAACGTGTATGAGAGGGTAGTTTTCTAGAAAAAAAAAAAGTGTGATGGTGGCTTTCGTAGGGCATCACACCCCTTTAATATTTTTTGATGTAAGTGTCTTTTCTAAGGGCAAGTGAAAAGGCACCACCCTAAGGAGACGGGTTTTTAATAAAGCCATCTGGTTAAGGCACTCAAACACATGCTGTGAGGAGAGAAAGAGCCATTGAAAATCAAAAGAAGATAGAGAGAGATAAATTCAAAGAAGAAAAGAAGAAAAAGAGAGAAACCGAGAAAAACCTGTGTAAAAGAGGAGAAAATAGTACGCAAGGGGCCGAAACCATACCAGCTTCCTTTTGCCTTCACCAGAAAATCGCATTTTTTGCTGCCTTTGGAGGTGTTTCTTGAACTTGGAGCAAAGAGAAAGGATGTGGATGGTGTTTGGAGAGAGAAACTCCATTCATCCTTCCTCATTCAAGGTACATCTTCTCTTCTTTTTGTTACCTTTTTTTATGACAATGACTAGGATTCGAAACTTTACAATTCTTGATTCATGCTTTCCCATGGCCAATTTGTGATATGCTTGAGTGTTTGCATATGGCGATCAAAAGTTGTTTTCTTTCTGGCTAGGGCTAGAAAATTTTTTCTTCTCAATGACGTCCAAATTTCTTGGATTCTTCGCCATGGTTGTTGAATTTATGCATTTTAAAGTCTTGAGCTCTATTTTGTTGGAAATCCCTCCAAGTATGCTTGTTCAAATTTTCCGGAAAGTATTCAATTGTTCTTCATATTCTTGAAGCATTCATCAACGGAGCCTTTTTTTCTTTTTTCTTTTTTTTTTTTTGTGTGCACTGGTGCTACAAGAGAGTGTTGTTTGTAAATGGTGGCTTTTCCATGTTGGAAGTAGCATGACCTTCTAGAGATGCTATCATACTATGTTGGGCACACTGCTAAATTTCATAAGCCTTCTTAAGATTTGGACTTGATTACAACAATCCGTATGTGTCGAAGAGGATCAAACTTGGCTACTCTTATTTTATAATGTTGTGTATGGAGGCAAAGTCATCGATGGAGCATCAGTCCATGCTCTATGGCTACATTTTTTTTTTCCATATTCATCTTTAGCGGGTGACAGAGCACCAGCCCATGCTCCATCATTGTCCTTTCTTTAAATTCATCTTTAAAGTAGACTTTCGCGCTATTAGAGAGCCTTTTTTCTTGTGAAGTCGAAAAACATAACTTTCACTTCTTGGCAAGATTTTTCTCGAGTTTTTAGTGCAGTTGATTTGGCTCTGCTATGTCTGAAAATGCTTTACTATACTTTTGATTCTCTTCTCTGGCACTTATCTCTTTTTTCCTTTGTAGCTTTTCGATGGCCAAAGTTAAGAAGCCTGCCCTATCCTCCGTGTGCAATACAGCAAATATGGCCTTTAGGGTGGATGAAGATTTTTCCCAAGCAGTGGCAAAGATCCTAGAGGATGCATAACCTCTTAAAGAAGACATCCCATCCTTCCTTGAGAAGGATTGTTCTAAATGTCTAACTGATAGAGGCAAGGTTTCTCTATAACAATTCGGTTCAAGGCTCCAACATCTGAATCTGAAGGCTGGTCAAACTACTGAAGGCAGGTGCTTGTTGATAAAGAAGCCCATCAACATCTATCAATAGCCGGGGTCTTATCATTTGCCTCAGCAGCGAGCCTTTTTGAAATGTCATGTTACAGGTCTAAAACACTTAGTCCGTTGGTGGAACCATGAGATGTGTTTTTGGAGCCAAGTGGAGAAAGTATTCTACGGGCATCAATGATGTTGCTATATTGTTCCAACTCCCGATCATGGGTACGGTGTCCTTGTCCAACATTGAGCTAAGTCCAGATGAGATGAAAATGCTCAAAAACTTGGAGTCGGTTCCCACACAATGACAAGCAAACAAGGGATTCAGCTTTATTTCTTGAATCTACTTTATCTTCGGCAAGAATGAGAACAACATTTTTGCTATAGGTAAGGCGTAGATTTGAAGTGTCTAGTGGAGGTTGTTGTCGCATTTTGGTTTAGTAGATACGTGTTGTAACGTTCACCATTTTCTTCTATAGACACTTATGTTAATTTAATGTTAGAATGTGGTATTTTAAGTATTATTATTATTTATGTTAAGTAAATTAACTTTTTGTTTAGTAATGTCACAGGTGACGGTCACGAGGGATCGATCTACTTAGGTTAGTCATGTCAAAAATAATAATGTAAAAATTAATATATTATATTGATTTATAAATACATATATGTGATATGTGATTATTGTGCTTAGTTTTATATTATATTATATCATATTATATAGTTAGGCTAATGGCAATAGTTACCGTGTTAAAATAATAAATAAATAAATAAATAATTACATTTACTAATATACATATATATATATATATATATAAAGTTTAGGAAACGAAAAAAATTTACACGGCCTTATCATATCTAGTTGGCCGTGTGGCTAATAAAGAAAAAACTAAGATAAGACCCATGGCTATAATATCTTGGTTGTGGAAAAAAAAAGAAAAGAAAAAAAGAAAACCTAATTATACTAGGACTAGGATATGCCTATAAAAACGTGGCTTAAATCATACATATTATTCTTATCTTTTTTTCTTGCTTTTATCTTTTTTCATATTCTTCTATGCTTTTATGCTTTCTTTTCTTTCCTATACCTCACATATCATTAGTTTGAAATTTTGTTTTCTTTAAGATTTTCTCTCTTATAGAATTCAAGAACATAAAGTATGAATTTATTTGTCTATATGATGTTTTAGTTTTATTAATGAATGTATATATAGTTATGAGTATTTGGTATGATAGATTTTAAAATTTGGGATGTGTTGTTAAATTAGAATATGCGGTTTTGGTTTCAATTGTTGAATTTTTATGATATGTCATGAACATTGCAATTTTAATTTTTTGGAAATGTTTAATTTTATGATGTTCATGTTATATTTGATTTTTGGGGTTGTCGGAGTTTGATACAAATTTAATATAATTTTTGTTATTGGAAAATGAAGTGAGAATTTTAGGGTTTTTAGTTATTTAGTAAGATTGTTGGCAATATTTTGAAGACAAATAATTTATTTTGTTACGATTTTTGGATATAATGTGTATATAAATATGTTATGAATGTTTGGGATTTTTTATAAATTTTCTTTTTGAATATTTTTAGGGCTATAAGGTTTTAATCAAATACTGTTCATGAAATTTTATTTTCTAGCATAGTTATATTTGTGTATTTATGAGTCCGTTTCATGTGTCTATTATGTGTAGAATTTTTTATAATTTTTTATAACATGAATGATTTAATCCATAATTTTTAATTAAGGCTGCTCACTACTGAGGCTATGTTGACAGATTTTGTAGTATTGAAATGAAATTTTTATGGCTTAAGAAAAATTTGAGAGTTATATATATATGTATTAACTTTATTATTGCAAATTTTAATACTCTAATTAAATGTGAATGGAAAGATATAGAAATATGAATCCTTGAAAGTTAGTCAGTTTTTATGACTGGTATATTTACTTTAATGTTTTGAAAATTAGAAAAATGTATTTTGGATTAATATTTCAAGAGAAGAAAATTTAAGTGATGTTTATTTATGTTAGTTATGTTATGGAATAATTCTTACACTTTATTCATTCTTATAAGTTGAAGTGATTAAAGGTCAAGTTTTTTGCCTTTATGTTTCTTGACACTAGTGTATATTTGTGACTCAAAGATGTTTTGTTTCGTTAAGAATGATGCACGATAATGTAATATGGTATTAAGTTATATCATAAACATGAATAATAATTTCATATATTGTATAAATGATTGACATGAATACTCTAAAAGATAGGCATATGGAGAACCATGGCTACATCACCCGATTTAAGGGTTAGTAAACAAGCAAGAAAAGTGCATTCTCACCTGCATTGTGATAAAGTTTATGAAAATTTTAAGCAAGGTTTTATAAGCAAAGGTTTGTGATTAAAGGTTTTTATTTCCAGACCTTTTATGATGAATTTTTTTAAGGATGTTTTTATGTTTATGTTTTTATGGTTTATGAAAAATTTTCAAAGAAAGCTAATATAAATATATATATATATATATATGTATCACTTAATTAAACATTACAGACCCTATGTTTATATTAATGATGTCTTGTAAGGTTCAAACTTGTCATGTTTGGTTTGGGACTAGTTACTTCACTTTGCTCATGATAGCATGCCTATGATTTTAATGGTACAATGCTTGGGCCCTTAAAGATAAAATGAGTAACATTTTAATATGGAAGTTTAAATGAATGATATGTTATGCATGTGAACATGTGCCTTATGCACGATTATGTTTATGACTATGATCTTATGTTATATTTTTATGAAAGTTAATATATTATGTTGCAAGATAAGATAAGAAAGTATACTTACTAAGCTTGTGTTTGCTTAGTTTTATATCATGTTGCAGACAAAGGTAAAACGCATATGGAATAGGTGGAGGATGGTGATAGGCATGTGTGCAAGGATTGTGGGATCGAAAATTGAATCAAGCCATGAAAAGAATTAATTACTTGAACAATGATTTTATTATTAATGTTATTTTCTACATTGATGTAGATTTCAAACTTGCTTTATTTTTTTGTGGGTTTTTAAATATTTTGAGACTGTTTAATATTTCTTTAATTGTGGTTTCTTGAGGACTAGGTCATGTTTCTTTATTTTGATATGATTAAACTATTTAGACATATAAATAATTTTCTCAAGAGCTTTAAACATTGTTTGAAATTTTATATGTCTATAATTTAGTAAGTGATTGTATTTGTAAACTAACTATTTCTGCTAGTGGTTGGTTAGCCGAACATTGTAAGTGTTGCATTGGGTCAACCGAGGTAAGAGAAACAAATCTAATAAATAAATTTTAAAAAGTTTATAAATGTGTTCCTAGGATATGTGCGTGAGTGTAATTATTTTATTTAAATTGTTATATTTAAATAATGATATTGAGGGTAAAAGTAACAATTATTGTGACATCTACAAGAGAGCGTTACAGATATGATATGAGAGTAGGTTTCCATTTCCAATACACATCGTCACTTATCAGTTTCAAGTCCTCCAAGTAAGTATGTTTTAGTTATATTGATGTTTATATAAGTTTGACAATAAGTGTAAGGTTCAAATTTATGGTGATTAATGTCTTAGTGCATAATGTTAGTAGTGAAATCATGTCTTATTCTTGAAATTAAGTTCATTCCTAAACTTATAATCTTTCTTGGAAATCGAAGATGAAAAACTATAGAAGGACTTAAGCTCGTGCTCAAGCTAATGCTGACATTGTTAGATATGATGCCTTAAGGAGTAAAATATTGTAATATATTTTTGGAGACATTTTATCAATAAAGAGTTTCATATTCTAAATGTTGTTCTCTCTACTTTCATATTTGTTGAACATATGATAAACAAACTAAAGTATGAGATCATCAATCTAAACCTTTAAGAATGATGTATATGATGAACAGATTATACAAAAGACATGAATCTTAAAGGCGATGGTCTAAATCAAAAGATTTGCAATCAAGAGAACAAAGTTGGGCACTTTATTCACGCTAAGATTGTTATGTTGTATACATCTTTAACAAGAGATAGCTTGTTCTGGCTATTAGAGTGGGACTCTACGAATAGAAACATTAATACGTTGTTATAGGTGATGATGTATTGGATCGGTATATAAAGTTAAATTGATTTGGATTAAAAATTCTGTTTATGCAGATCAATGCACTTTAGATAATCATATATGTTCTGTCTTAATTCTAATATGACTAATGGGCCTACTATCTTGACATATGTTATTTGATGAACCAAAGGGTAACATCTTCACTTTATGATGGTATGCATATCGGTGCATTGATGAACCAAAGGGTAACATCTTCACTTTATAGGTGATGATGTATTGGATTGGGATATAAAGTTAAATTGATTTGGATTAACAATTCTGTTTATGCAGATCAATGCACTTTAGACAATCATATGTGTTGTGTTTTAATTCTAAGATGACTAATGGGCCTACGATTTTGACATATGTCATTTAATGAACCAAAGGGTAACATCTTCACTTTATGATGGTATGCGTATCGGTGCATTGGAGACATGACTCTTGATAATGTAGACTTATTATTCATAGATAGAGAATCTATAGTTCTTTTATAGAGTTAATGATATTCTCTCATATGTATTATTTTGTAATTGGAAGACATGAACGCTCAACCAATTGGTGCATAGGTGTAACTAAATGGTATACTATCTTTGGATAGTAAGTTTTTCGATGGTTAGATAACGGAACACACAATAAAAATAATCGAGAAGGTAAGACGGAATTTATCTTTAAGCCAATTAAGAATATCTTATGGAGTTACGATGCATTATGATATGGTTCTTGGTTAAAGGAGCCTTAAAAATGAGTGTACCTCTCATATCAATGATTGAGAGCTGATAATTAGTTAAGGGCATATCATACCCTTTTTCAAGCAATTGGCCCATACTCAAAAGATTGCTCTTCATATTTGGCACATAGAATACGTTAAAAATATACTTGTGATCCCCAGTCTTCAACTTGATGAGAATCTGTCCCTTTCCCTTCACTGTAATGGTGTTGTCATCTGCAAACTTGACTCTCGAGCGGAATGACTCATCCAGATTAAAAAAAAAAAAAAAACTCCTTTTTGCCATTCATATGATTAGTGCATCTAGTGTCGAGGAACCATGTGTGGTAGTTTGATGATTCAGTAGCTGTAGTAACCATTAGAAGGGCATAGTTTCCATCATCTTTAGCTTCTTGTGCACAATTTGCTCTCTCATTGCTCTCCTTAGATCTACACTCATTCACATAATGGCCATGTTTGTGATAGTAGTAGCATTCAACATTAGACTTATCATACCTTCATTTACAACGACCACAGCCCCGACCTTTGAAATTCAAATTTTGTTGGTGGCCAGAATTTGATTTTTCTTGACCCTTGTGTTGGTTTCCCCTAGCGCCATGATTGTTGTTGTGACCACTCCGACCTCTGTTGTTGTAGTTACCACCACGTCTATGTCCTCTGCTATTAGAACAGCCATTCTTTTGGTTTGAATTGGTACCTCGATCATCTTTTATGGAGTCTTGGATTTGAAATGCTTGCTCGATTGGCTTTTGGGTGTTCTTCTCGTTCATGCGTTGTTCGTGGGCTTGTAACGTGCCAGATAACTCATCAATCATCATATCAGATGGGTCATGTGCTTCTTCAATCACCACCACAACGTGCTCAAAACATGCCGTCAAAGTTTGCAAGATCTTCTCCATGTTGGTCTGGTCCTTGTACTCTTCTTGAAAGGTTTTCATTTGATTTGTCAAAGCTAGAACTCGACTTATGTAGTCAGTGACAAATTCAGACGACTCCATTTGTAGAAGTTCATATTGACGTCTTAAAGTTTGAAGTCTCACCTTCTTCACTTTGTCTATCCCCTTGTATGATGTCATCAAAATGTCCCAAGCTTCCTTGGACGATTTGCCTCTAGCAATCTTCTCAAAGACTTCATCGCTAACTCCTTGATGAATGAAATACAAGGCCTTATTATCCTTTTTCTTGCTCTCACGATGGGTATTCTGTTGTGCTTTGTTTGCATTCTAGGCGAGATCTGCAACTTCAGCTTCTACAACTCCAAGAAACTCGTGGTAGTCAAAAAGCACTCTCATTTGAACACTCCATCTATTGTAATTTTTCCCATTCAAGACAGGTACGAGAATCTGGGTTGAGCCATTCATAACTTTGGCTCTGATGCCACTGATGTAAAAGGACAAATGGAAATAAATGGAGCAAAACTTTTGATAAGAGAAATAATTTTGTTTGAATAGGACAAGCAAGAGGCAGTACATAAAGTTGATATCAAAACACTATTTATAATAGTGTCAAAACAACTGCATTCCTACTTTTAAGGCACTACTAACCAAAAGCTTATATATAATTCACGTGCCTCTGAAATAGCAACAGAAAAGCAACAAATCATCATGACTCCACTACCTAAAAGATTGACTTATTCAACATAACAAAATAAAAAAATATGCTATAGAATCGCCAACAGCCCGTACATTCCTCAAGAGCAAAAGCTCGACTAAAACACTCTTGACAAATTCTTTGATACCTCTTCACCTTCAGTTTATTCCTTTCTCCTTTAACTGACTAACCAGGGTCGTTATTCCTTCTTATATCATAGTTTCCTTCACCCTCCTTAATTCATGGAGCCACTCTTATATTGCCATCTATCAGCTCTAAATTAGGCCTTCCAACCGAGACAAACATCTCCTGTGCTGTAGCTGCATCTAGACCAGCATCTCTCCTCTTATGTGATTCCTCCTTGCATATGTGAAATGAATTAGAGGCTTATCGGCCAAATATTTTATTCTGTTTTAATGATTGGAACTAATTGCTATTTTTTTTTTATCAAGTTAGAGCACAAAATTGCTAAAAAAAGATTACATAATAATGATGATGATGGTGATGGTGACGACAATGACGACAACAACTACCATATGTCATAAAACAAGGTAAAATGTAATAAAAGACTAAAGAGAATAAGAGAGAAAGCATAAGAAAGAGTGAGAGACAAAGCAATTTTATACTTTTACTTGTAAGGGATAAAAATATAAACTTAGTACGACCTTTATTTACAGTCCAAAAATCATAACTAGAGGTATTAGCAATAAACATAGCTTACATAGATTACATATACAATTAAAAGAAAAATAATGCACAATAATAAGAGGGATTCAATGAGGGAGATAATGAGCTCAAAATGTGTCATTGAGATAATGAGCTCAAAATGTGAATTTTAATTTGCATGTAAGTCATAGAATACTAAGACGTGGCATCCATACATACTTGAATCACAATACTCCCCTTGGATGTCCACTATACAAAGAATATGTCTCATTAAAAATCTTACTAAGAAAAATCTATTGGAAAAAAAAATCTTAGTGAAGAGAAAAAGAGTACATAATTCTTGTATGCTTTAATTTTAGAATTGCTTCATCAAAAACCTTGCCACGAAAACCTAATGGGAAGAAATTTAGGTTAAGAGAAAAAATAGACAATATGCAGTGTCTCTCCCTCATGTCAACATCTCTTCTTCAAAGATCTCTTAGTCAACATGTATTGATTTTGTATACCAACTTCTTAAATGTTGTTGGAGGAAGTGCCTTCATAATAAATCTACCAAGTTGTCAATGAAGCGAATTTAATGTATGTCGATCTCTAATTTCTTTTGAAGCTCATGTGTAAATAAGAATTTTGTCAAAATATGCTTTGATCTGTTTCCTTTTATGTAATCTCCTTTGAGTTGGGCGACATAGGTTGTATTATCTTCTTACAACACCATTAAACATTCTTTGTTGATTGGAAGATCATGTCACGACCCGACTATTCGAGCCGTAACTTAAAGACTTTTTCTTTATCTTAATTGTAATATTAATCTTACATACTTCTAAAACTGTAGAATATTTTTTTAAACACATTTAGATTACTTAGCGATCATCATAAATATGTTTAGAACACTTGTTTACTTATAATTACAAAACACTTACTTAAACTATCTTGCAAATGTAGTTCTAGCTTACTACTAGACAGGAACATACTATATAAATAAACAATCTTTCAAAAAGTGGAATTTAAATTGTAACAGTAGCTATAGCCCAACCATCACATTTGTCTCACCATTGCACCTAGCTCATCAACTTTTCATACCAGCCTCTTGGGGGGATTTTCTATAGCATGAAGGATGTAGATGGGCTTTTGCACAGCAAGTATAAATGTTTCTCACAAAACATTTGTATAGGATTACTAACAATTGTACAATGCATGATTTAATATGCTTACTTATGAACATCTTATTATTCATGACTGATTCTATATTAAGGGCCTAAGTGTTCATACCAAATACGCATGATTATCAAACACTGAGATTATAACTTATCTTGATGCTCCCTTTGGGTCGGGAGACTTATAATCCTAACCTGGGTGGAGGTTGGTACGACACTTAATTATCTAATCTTAACTTTCTTAACTGGGCTTTAGATTACTAGTTTTGTAACTTAGTGAATATACAGAATGTCATGACTTGGTATCTAAAGTAATATGCATGACAAACACAATCTTAAACCATAAGTGATACCTAACTATTAGATCTAGTCTATACTATCGAACTATTTTTATGTCGCTTGACTTAGATGCAATAAGGCCAAATTTAAGTCTCATAATATGGATTTGAACTTTGTATGTCGAGATTCCTTATTTACTTAAAAACTTTGAGCTTAATCGATAAGCTCTGGTTTGTTCAAACCATTTATGTAAAAATAACGATTTCGCCTTTAACAAGTCTCAAAAAAAAAAAAAAAAATTGAACTCTTAGGAATTAAAATTGTTATTGCATGCTACCCAAAAAAGTTTAAAAAATCTGTCTATGCAGTGAAAAATTTAGTTTTGTTAATTTTTGCAGTTTTGGTTTGAAACATGAATATCTTAACATTTTTGCCCTCGGCACCAAAGGAATACTGTTTGATACCATAATTTGCAACTTTTAATAAGGATCAAAACTCTCAAAAGGCTCTTGGACAAGTTTAAACGTTTTCAAAGCATTTTCCCATTTTTGCTGTTTATAATTTTAGAGTTAAATCTTATAAAATTTATAACTCAAAATCGGTGTAGAATTGATAGAAAAGTTATTTCACAAAAGTCGACAATTTTGATGAGATCTACAACTTTTGTGTTTAAGTTTTTTCAAAATCAATTGTTTTGAGAGAGTTTTGGCCAAATTTCTAAACGCAAAAATTTGAAAATTGCCTTTTTTAGGTTGATTTGGTTAGAATTTGAGGAAAATTTCTTCACAACAAATATTTATCTCATCATTTTCTATAAATCTTATGTTAACCTTGAAAGTCAATTCGGTCACTTAGATATTTAAATTATTTTTTTTAAAAAAATGTTTCATAAGTTTTTGTAACCCTTAACTTGCAAAACTATTTCTACAGACCAAAATCATAAACTAAGCCTAATAACCCTATCTATAACCATGCAGCATAGACAAATAATGTCATAATAAGTCTTTTACATGCCAAAGTCCATAATCACTTATTACATCCTATAAATAAATTAAATCATAAACTTTAAATAAAAAATTTGGAGTTGATGTTTTACCTAATGTATTCCAAAAAGTTGGATCACTTTCTCTTAGTGAAATTTCAAGATCAAAACACAAACAATTAATTTCTAACATATAACATAAACTTTGACAAAAATCCTACTTAGCAAAAAAAATTTTAACCTTAAATCCTCATTGGATCAACATAAAAACCCTTGAGCTTGGTTCTAATGATGATTGGACGACTTTGATCATCAAAACTTTGAGAGAAAGTGGACTATGGAGGGTTGGTTTAGGAGAGGGAAAATGGAAAAAAAAAATTGCTTCCTGAACAAATTTGGGGAAGAAGAAAGAAAATGGATTTTCAAATTGGTCCCTTTGCATTTATAGATCATGAACTAGGGACTAGTTTGCAACAAAAATTTTGCTCATAAGCCCCTTTCTATAATCAGATTTCTTAAGGCAAATGGGAGAAGTTTTGCATAAATTTTGAGATTTAATTTTGATAAGATCAAAGTATACTTGATCACTAGGATTTACTTTACCAATCTAAATTTTCTCAAAATTGTTTTTTTCTTGTAATGATGGTATGGTTTAGAAGAGATATTTCTCTTATCAATCTAAAAATATTCTAGTACATTGTGTACTCATATTGTTTAATTCCCATCCACAATAGTTCATGTGTCTGTGTGGGAACTAATTTTGTATAATTCTATTTTGTTGCTAACTTAATTACTCTGGGTGTGTCTGCATACTGGATACTTTTATTGGATGGGTTGTAGATATCAGTATCCATATTAGCTTAACAGACGAGTACTACATAGGACTTTGGCATAATGCTTTAATCTTGTTGTCCCATGTTTACTTTAGGATATATTACACTAACACCTCTTGTGTTTTACTCGAATTACAAAGACATCTCTGAACCAAAACAAATCACATTGACATCCCCTAACTATTAACAAAAGCTACAGATTGACATTCTATGTTAGTTGATTATGAGTTGACTGTTGATTTTGGCCATTTATTTTTTTAAAAAAATTCCAAAAGTGCCCCAAAATGTTTTTTTTTTCCTTTTCTCTTTCCGCAAATATAACAATTGTTGATGCCTTTCTTTCAATCAACACTATGTGTGGTTATACACAGTGGTCGGACTATCTTCTTTGCTCTTCTTGGCTTCCTAGAGTGCACTTACAAGGGGAAGGAATGCCTCAGAGGTCAAAAGGCATTAGTGTGGTGCCAGCCAAGGTTTCTCTGACACTCAAATCAGGTACTTGTTCAGCTGGAAGAAAGGCTAGGGTATGTGTGAGAGACTCCACTTACCTTGTGGGTGGAGTAAATACTCTTATTTATAGTATTTGTGATGAACGCAGTGTAAGGTGGGTCTGCCCTGTAACTTGAGGGCTTTGATTGCCTCGAGGAAAAGGTAACCCATCTAAGGGTCGTGATGGTTCCACTTGGCAATACTTGGCCTAGGTATCCCTGGCAGCGGGCAAGGCATCCATACCATCCTGAGGTGGTGACCTCCATGCAATGTGGTCGACAATGACTAGAGGAGACTTGGGGGGTTGGTCGATCAACTAGGGATCTTTTGGACTTTTACAAGAATATTAATGTCAAACAGGGTGGCCGACGAGCCCAAGAGACGGTCCTTAGACTGTATGCCGAGCACACCTGCAACAATAATTATATTCAAAATAAAATAAAAACACAAAAATTAAAATTAAATAGTTCAAAAAAAGCCCATATGTGTATTTCAAAAATCAGTTAGAACTTGAAGTTAGAACTTAAACACTATAGCATGTGAGAGTTTTACATTGTAGCAAACTGCCATAGCTTATGAGAGTTTTACATTGTAGTAAGTTAAAACTTGCTTCTCAAACAAAACACATAACCAATTTTCCAAAGTAATTACAAACCACATAAATGAATTAAAAGCACACTTCAATCTCAACAAAATTGAAATAAATTAATTAAAATAAAACCAAACTAACTAATTCTAACAAAAGAATTATGCAATTATAAAAAAAAGGTTTATTTTTATGAAACTAATTAATTCCAACAAAACCTAAAAAATTCTCCTAAAATGCTTTATTTTTTCATAAAAGATTAAAAATTATAACAAAATTATAAAAACATAAATAAAAAAACAAAGGAAAAAATAAAACATAATAATGTAATGTCATATAAAAGATAATAATGTAAAAACAAACACCATTACCCTATCTATCCTTCCTTCCCCCTCTCTCTTTCTCTTTCTCTGTGGGTGGGGCAAGGGGATGGGGGAACGTCGGAAGCGGGGGGCGGTGGGGTGGAGGCGTGACGGGATGGGGACACAGCGGGGTGGGATGGCGACGGGTGGGGACATGAAATGGTGCTTGGGTGCAATGGGAAGAGGGCTAATGGGTGGGTGGAACAAGCTCGGATGGCCTAGGCTTGACGGGAACATGGGTAGGCTGTTGGACATGTATGCTCTAAGAAGTAAAAATGTAATATATTTTTGGTGACATTTTTATCAATAAAGAATTTATTTATTATTTATATACCAAGTCTTGTCCTCTTTACATTCATATTTGTTGAATGCATGTTAAGCAAATAATAGTCTGAGACTGTCAGCCTAAACCTTTAAGAATTGGGTATATGATGGACAGATTATGCGGAAGACACGACTCTTAAAGTGACAGTCTAAATCATAAGATTTGCAATTGAGGGAATAAAGTTAGGCGCTTTATTTATACAAACATTGTTATGTTGTCTATATCCCTAACGGGAGATAGTTTGTCTTGGCCATCGGAGATGGACTCCACGAATAGAAACATTGGCACATTGTCATAGGTAACGATGTGTTGGATTGAGAGATAAAGTGAATTGATTTGGATTAATAATTCCATCTTGGCAAATCGATTCACTTTAGACAATCATATGTTTTGTATCTTAATCATGAGATGACATTGTCTTGACTTGTGTCTTTTGATGTACCAAAGGGTGACATCCACATTTTGATTATGGTATGCATGCCGATGCATTGAAGGCATGACTCTTGATAGCATGGACCTGTTATTCATAGATATGGAATCCATAGCTCCTCTTTAGGAGTCAAGATATCCTCTTATATGCGTTATCCTATAATTAAAAAACTAAAGTGCTTAACCATTTAGACACATAGGTGTAACTGAATGGTATATCGTCTTTTGATGATAAGTTTTTTGATGGTGAGATAATGGAACATAAGGTAAAAATAATCAGGAAGGCAAGATAAAACTTGTCCTTAAGCTAATTATGGATAATCCTATAGGGTTACGATACATTATGATATGTCATGGAGACTTAGCTATACTGGTTTTATAATTCTGTATAGTTCGAAAGCGCAGCTCAAAGCATTTAGTGGAGTAGCGTTGGACTTGATAATTATGAAATGTATATCTAGGATATTGGGTTTTATAATTATTGGGAGCTTGAACTATATAGGTCCATCAGGTCCCCTTTGCTAGCTCATAAAAATCTTGTAACGATACAGTGTGTTTTTTCAATAATTGGTGACTTGTGTCAAATTATCAAATTGGCTAAAAATTTGATAAAATCAGATAATTCATGCATATTTATCGGTTGAATTAATTTTGTAAAAATTAATTCAAGATAAACTTATTGAATTATCAGGATTAGATAATTCATTATGTTTATCAGTTAGATTAATTTTGAATAAATTAATTTAAGATAAACTTGTTGGATTATCTAGAAAATTTATTTTCCTAGAGATTATCTAGATATGACTCTTTTAATCCGATAACTTCTCTATTAGGTTATTTGAATTAAAACTAAGGCTTTATCCTAAGAATCTTGGGTGGGAAATAAAGATTCATTGAGATCATTTATTGTATGTTTGGCAAGTTGGTCCCCAAGTTCAGCTTGCCGATGGAAAAGGTTCAGCAGGCTGATCTACCAGTTCGGCCTGTTGACCAAGGATATATAGATCATGTGTTTTCATGGAAATTTTATCAGATATTGATCCTGATTTGATTCTGATTGGTATTGTTGAGGTCTTATTTGATATGAACTGACTCTTGGGCCCAACCTCTATAGAAAGGGGAGTGAGACTTATTGTTATTTAAATAAGTTGAGAAATCAAGAGTGAGATTCTACTAGTAAGCCTCTGTAGCTCCCTAAAAGCTATTGTTTACATACCACAAACTATAGCTTTAGTTTTTCTTAATTGGTTGGAAAGAGAGTCACCTGTAGAAGAGCTATATGAGTATGCCCACACAAACACTAGTCGTGGATAGAGAATAACAAAGAAGGCCAGTTGGTTGAGGTCCTTCTACAATGCACCTTTCTTCATTAGTTGCGGAGCTTCTTTGGCAAGCAAGGTTAGTAAGATCTAGTTAATTTATGCATATAGTTTGTTAAACTTGTGTTTTGAAAAATAATCTGATATAAAAAAATTTTAAAATTTTGCTATATACTATTTTTCTAACAATTGGTATCAGAAACATGGTTTTTTTGCAAATTTGCAAGCTTGCAATCATGCTATATGTATAAATTATGTGATCTTGATCTCTCCTATGCTTGAATTCAATTTTATAAAGAGTTGGCACTTTAGGTTTCTGTATATTTTTATGTTGTCATGGATTATATGATAAATGTTTATTAATTAATTATGACTGATTAAATTATTATTTATTTATTTATTAATTAATTAATTTTTGCTAGCTATGGTTCTTTAGAGTTTAGAATATATATATCTAGGTTTTTCATTTAATTAGATAGCAGACTATTATCTTCGTCTAGGAATTATTATTTAATTTTAAATTTGTAAGAATTTCATCATTAAATAATTATTTAGTGAAGACGAATCTAGAAGATGAATGATAGCGTTTCAAGTATTTCCTGAGTCTCTAATTTTATGTTTTTGAATTGTTGAAAATAAAATTGATAAATTGCATTAAAAACTGTATTTTCTAGAAAAAGAGTGATCTTTGCTTAGTTGGCATGCCAAACCCTCAAGTTCGGCAAACCAATGGTTGTAGATCGATAGGCCGGACTTCAAGCTCGGTAGGCCGTCTGTGGGGCAGAAATTTGATGGCTCTAGCAGCAGGCTAAACTCTCTAGTTCGGCAGGCTGAACTGTCATGATTGGTAGGCCAACTTAAAAAGATCGATAGGTCGATGGATCATGATCGACAAGCCTATTATGCAGATTAGCATGCTGGTAGAGAGCTGCAAAATTTTTCCAAAAAAGGTGCATTTTTTGGTACAATTTTGATTTTATTTTTGGGATAATTTTGAGAAACATTAAATTTAGATATGACCAGAAATATGGAGTTTTGATCTATGTAGGATTGAAGACTTGAAGATGGATACAATTTGAAGATTCAACGATGAAGAATCGATAATATGCTTCAATTATTCTCTTGTAATCTTTGTTTTCTTTTATCTAGGGTAGAACCATAATATTACGGTTATCTATTATTATTTTGCTTGTGGCTTTGCATGATTGCTATGCTTGTCTGCATTATATATGATTTGCCATGTATATTGATAACATGTATATAGAATAGGGAGTGCCGCTCATTAAAAATTTTGTTCATGCATATTTATAAAATAAAAGCTTGATTTCAAAAGAATGAGTGGGAGAAGGTTTTCGAAGAGAGGACCTACGGCCTCCATCATTGGTCCATAGGTAGCACATGGTGATTTCGACCCTTAAGAAGGGACTTCATCATGTACGGGGTTGGATCTCCAAGAGGATAAGGTATTTTAGCATGTTTATGGTCGCACACCCTAGGTGGTGATTGTAAATCATGGATAAAATATAGAAACGATAGTTATACACTCATGTTAATTTTATTATTAACCTCCCCTAGGAGCTCTGTTAATAAAATTAATGGCCAAAGAAATTATTATTAATATATACTAGATCATACGAGTCCTGGATGGCATATATTAATCAGGAGGGGATCCGTGTTCCTCATTGAATTTGGCAAGATTCCCTTAGGAGCTTGTTGAATTCTGAGTTGAGAATTATCGTTGTAAGGTTGTGATATTTTCAAGGTTTGGACACATAAACACATTTGTATGTTTTACATGATTATGTTATCTTACTAAATTATTATGATATGTTTGCTTATGTTTGGTATATGATTCTTTATTGTAGATTAAAAATGTCTAAAAATACTTTATCATCGATACTTGACAAAAACCAATTAACTGGTGAGAACTATAATGGTTGGAAATGAAACCTAACATCGTCCTATCTTTTAAGAAACTTAAATTTCTGCTGACGACACCTTGTCCTCCTGAGTCAACGGGAGATTCCACCAACGATCAAATCCAAGTATATGATCGCTAGAAAGATACCAATGATCAGGCCCGCTGATATGTTATGGCCAACATGAATAACGTGCTGCAGGCTCAACATTAGGATTATAAGACTGCTAGGCAGATCTTCGAGAATTTAGAAGACATGTTTGGAGGCTAGACCTTAACAAAGCGGCAAGGGACGCTTTGAAAACTCTTAAACTGTAAGTATAGGCCGGGGACGTCTGTAAAGGAGCATGTGATGTTGGTCATGGGTTTCTTTGTTGAGGCTCAAACCAATGGAGCTGACATTAATGCTGAAACTCAGATGACTATAGTCTTTGAGACTATGTTTAAGGAATTTATTCTATTTAGAGCTACATTTAATTTGAGCAATAAACAGGATATGACCTTGACGGAGTTGATGGAATAGTTGTAGGAGTTTGAACTACTGATTAGTAACACACAAGGATTTTTAGTGTGTTAAAGATACAATAATTTAAGGATTATTATTTAATTCATTTATATAAGAAAGTCCATAAAAGCAAAAAACAATATTTTTAAAGGTAAAAATCATGCCATAGCCTCAAATAAAGAAAGAATGATATGGAAATAAGCTAGAAAACTTACTTGTTGCAAATTGTGTTGCAACAAATGCTAAGATAAAAATACAGTTTAAGAAAAATATTGTATAACAATACAAAAAATTATACAGTATTAAAATAATACAGTGTAAGGAAAAAAGAATACAGTTTTAATAATACAGTATTAAATTAAAGAAAGAATGATATGGAAATAAGCTAGAAAACTTACTTGTTGCAAATTGTGTTGCAACAAATGCTAAGATAAAAATACACTTTAAGAAAAATATTGTATAACAATACAAAAAATTATACAGTATTAAAATAATACAGTGTAAGGAAGTATACTGATAAAGTTATGTAATATGAAAATTACACTGCTAAAGTAATACAATGTAGAAATTGGACTATTTAAGGTTAAACAATACAAAAATTTGACTGCTTAAGTTAAAGCAGCACAGGAATAATATTGTTTGGAGAATATGTATGAATAAGAAATGCTGTAACAGTATAGAGAATATACTAGTAGTATAAGAAAAATACTATTAGTATGAATTTAAACTGTATAAAGTTAGATAATATTAGAATTTCATTATGTGATGGATGAAAATAAGTATGGGAGGTTGTAGAGCTTCATGAATTAAATGGAAAATAATACCAAAAGTATAAAAAAATACTGTCAGTATAATTTTAGACTGTACAAAAAGTCTTTGTGGGAGCCACCATGGACACCCCAACGAGTGGAAATTTGCCACCTAGCCCCTTGGGTGGCCCAATCATATAAAGCCAAGTTAAGCCAAAGATGATATCAAGTGATGATGATGATGGTAAGTCATCAAATTTTGGAGAGAAAATTACCAAAATAACCATTGAGGTGGCCAAATTCCTTCTTGCCAATTTGCCTCAACTTTTAACCACTAAATGATGGTTAATGGTGACTAAGCATGCAAAGTCATCAAATTTGGTAAGATATCAAACGGTAGTCATCACTTGTTTCATGTTATAAGAACCAAAACATGAACTAAAGAAATGCTTCACTTCTCCTCTTGAAAACTGTCTCCTCCTAAGGCCATTTTCTCTCAAATTTTGATAATTTCCAAGCCTCCAAATATGTTTGAAGCAAGTCTAAGTGTGGACAATCAAGGACAAGCAATTGTAGAGGTAAAAATCCAAACTTTTATGTTTTTTATTGGGTTTGGCTCATGAATTGAATGGGGTTTTCATGGGTTATGTTATGAATTGTAGTCAAGGGGACTTTGAAGGATTTCAAACAATGAAAAGGAAGGACAAGCCTTAGCAAGGATTAGGTAAATTCTAATCCTTGAAGTTAAGCTAAAGTTTATGTTTTTATGCATATCAAGTGTTTGATGAAATGTTTTGGTATATGGCATGTAAATGGACATTATGGTATGATTGTTTTATGTTTTAGATTGACGATGATAATGATAGAAACAAAGAAAGGGTTTTAGGTTTAAAAGTGAAAAATTGTTAAAACTTTGTATTTGATGCAAATTTTAACTAGTTTCAAAGGAATGAGGTTTTGAGAAATTCCGCTGCGTATTATTTTTCCAACAATTGGAATCAGAGCATTTTTCAAAACACAAGTTTGACATGCTATATGTATAAATTAACGTGATCTTACTGACCTTGTATTCGCCGAAAAGCTCCTGAAATATGTATAGAGAAGTAACGTTCCAGAAGAGCCTCAACCAACTGGTCTTCTTTGCTATTCTCTATCCACGATCGGAGTGAGTGTGGGCTCACACGTACAGCTCTTCCTCAAGGTGACTCTCCTTCCAACCAATTGAGAGAACCCAAAACTAGTGTTCGTGATTTGTGAACAAGAGCTCTCAGGGAGTTTCAGATTCTCACCAGTAGAGTAACACTCTTAATCTCTCTATTGATCTTAATAACTCATTAGACTCACTCCCTATTTATAGAGGTTGGGTCTAGGGTCATTCCTTATCAGATAAGGTCTCAAAAATTCAAAATAGAACCAAATTCGGGTCTATATCGGATAAG
>CAMOHE010026778.1:0-61980 GCA_946598075.1 Artocarpus hirsutus
TATTAAATTATATAAATACTATTATAATAATTATAAATATAAAATATAGCTAAATATGTTTAATATTTTCTATAACAATATTTTTATTTAATGTTAATATTAATATAAATACTAATATATTATTAAGAATTATATTTTTATTATTATTTATATTCATATGAATATATTATATATTATATACAACATTTTAATATTAATATATTGTTAAATAATAATTCTATGATTATTATAAATTAATATTTTTATATAATATAAAGAAAGAATTATATTGATATAAAATAATAATTATTTAATAATAATGATATTAATATGATTAAATATTCATAGTAATATTAATTTTAAATTATATATAATATTATTTTTTTATTTTTATTTATATTATTATTATTTAATATTAGTACTAATATATTATATTGATACATTTAATGTTAATACTATAAATTATTTTGTCAATTATACAAGATTCCTATGTACAACTAAACACAATAATGTATTATTCCTAGAAATCTAATAGAAGATTTCTATGTATAACCAAACGTGATAATCTTGGTTCTTGGGAATCATATTTCTTACCATCATTTTCACAGGAATATGATTCCTATTGATTATTGCATATTAAAGGCCCCCCTATAGAATTTGATTACAAAATTAAACCAACTAAATTGGTGGAACAATTAGTCTTCTAAATTCCCCATGTGCTTTAATCAGCCATTTATGTAACACATAGTCCTCTCATATGGTAGTTATGATACTCATCATATTTGTTTAGAAGCCGCCTCAAGGCTGCAATTTTTCTTCATTGTTAGCTCTATATATCTCTCTGAAGATGTAAATCTCACCGCTGTTCCATCCATACTTACAGCTGAACATTTATTCTCTCAGACATTCTGATAATGTCGGAGTAAATTCGGTCTCCTCCAATATCCGAACCGGTTGCTCCGGCAGCCACCCTCATGACATCTTCTATCAAAGCAAAATTGCCCATGATGTCGACGTGTGCACCACTCTCAATCCCTCTTCCCTCCAGCAGACTAGACGGCGGCTTGTGCTGGAACTCCCTTATGTGGGTAGCAATTCCAGAAGGGTTGAAACGGGTTCTTCCTCGCCACCCTTTGGCACACATGTATCCTGCGCTCAGAACAGGAACACTCTCGTCCCCATCCACAAAAAATACTCCGCTCTTCAAGCAGCTATCTGGCTCTCCATCAGCTGAGCTATCTATTCGGAACGGAATGCTCTTGCACTTGTTTGAAGGGGACTGCTTATACACGTATGATCTTTCTGTCGGTATTCCAACTCCATAGAGGCAGTATATCTCCATTTCCGGAGCATGAGGTAGGCTTAAACAAACATCCATATTAAAGTTTAGTGGCATTTGAAAGCAATGGAACAGAAGAGGTGGTTGAGATTTTTCTCATTGAAACTAACTGCTAACTAACAGAAAGCTGATACATATTGGCATATTTTTATGCCAATCTAGATGTTAGCATAAACTCGAAGCATTTTTTAAATAAAACTCGATTTCAATTTAGATGGCATGGAAGTTTAAATGTAAATCAGAACAGAGTTGAAGAGTATCTGCACTCACTTAGTCTCAAGTGGATTAGACCAGTACTTGTAGTGGGCATATTTGGGATCATCAAGATTATCAGCTATCCCATGAGAGAAGTGAGCCTCAGCCCGTTGCATCAGTTTCGAAGCCACAAAGCGTAGTAAATCAAAAGCGTTTTGAACTGTGTATGCCTTATTTTCTGCTATTCTTCTGATGCTTTCCCTGCTTATCTCATCGTATTCGGTCCATACCTCCCCGCGTGATAAATTAAGATCAGTAGAGGAACGTAGACGCAGAAGTTCCTACCATTGAATTGAGAGAAATTATAGTTATCAAGAAAATTACACTATTAAAAAGAACTAGAAAAATCAAGTATCACTCAATATTTCTATAGGATAAGCTGCTCCAACCGTAGCCACTTGTGATGCACCTGGGTTGGTTTGGCCACTTCCATAAAGAAACCCAAGGTCAATTGAAAAGTGCATAAAAGATTAAATCAAAGGAATAGTACCTTCAAATCTGGGGAAGGGAGACGAGAAGATGGTATTTGTGATGCCGCCTTTCCAAAAGAGATTATTCTGCCATACTTTACAGGTTCTTTTACTCGGAAACCTCTAGTTCCATCACTATGGTTGAAAATAATGTCGCCTGCAGAAAGCTGTGCATTCCCTTTCTTGTCCAAGTCGCAACTATTTCCTCCTTCGGGAGACCAATCCAAGTTGCCCCAGATGGTATCTCCACCTTTTGGCAACAAGGAAACGATGGAATCCCAAGTTCGAGAAACGCGCATGATATGTTCAAGGGTTTGAAGTCCAAGAAGCTCGGAATCTAGAACACCTGGAGCCACAGCTCTGCAACGAACTACAGTTATAGTTGATAACGTATTTGTGAAAATTTCTTGCTAGTAGTTTAAGCATAACATTCCAGTGAAATTGTCCTACCTCACATACAAATACATGTACGCGAGTTTCCTATGCATGACATGTTTTAGCAATTTTTACACCTTCAGCAAATTTTGAGAAATTGATTTCTTTTTTTCTTATTATTTCTTTATCTAAACTTGATAGTCATTATCAAATTCTCATTGTAGGAAATACTAACTAGTATCTAATGAAATGTAATCCAAAGCTTGATACCATAATACCAGAATTTTGCTTCATATGAGAAATGGATTGTGAAAACTAACCTGAGAGAAGCAACATCTTTCCCCTCGGCGGAAAATATATTACTTACTGCCTTTGGAACACCAAGAAATGCCGGACCGATATTCATGATTGCTTTGATGTGCTTGGCACACCAATCTGGACCACCACCACCCCCCATGGGAGGAGGTGATTCAACCCATTTCATGAAGTGGAGGAAGTAAATTACCCCCATAGAATGAGGCACCACTACCACTTTCTTATAGCCATTGGTTACATACATAAGATCAATTTTACTCTTCAATCTACTTAGAGCTTGGTCACGAATCTGCTTTTACCGAATTAGAAAACATATTAGTGTAATTCAGTACTTTTAATTGCATTATCTTCTGTTTTTCACTTAGTAATCATGCTTCGAGTTTTGGAATCTTTATATTCATTAACATTTTTTAAGATACCGTGATCTTAGATGCAAGAGTGTGAGCATTTTCACATGGAGGGAAGAATGCCTCTTAGATTGCACAATGGTTAAAACGAGAAAATATTAGAAGCAGCGGAAAGGGATATACCTCACTATTTTGGAAAGAGAGTCTCCAATCATAAGCAGCCATGTACATGTTCTTCCCTTCATAACCAATTTTGGCCAAATTCTCAATGAGAACAGCCCAAACAAAGTAACCAGGGGCAAAATAGTCGGCTGCAGCAAGCCCTGGAACAGCACGGACTCGAATGCCTGGTGGATCCAGTCCAGTTTCATTGTTAAGAGACAGGTGCTCCAACCAGCACAATGGCCTAAATTTGCGACAATAAATCCACAAGAGGGTTCACAAAATTGATCAGTCCAATCTTTGACCGTCAAAAGTGATGCAGAGTCAAACGAGAATCGGTATAGATAGAGAAAACAGAGAATTCGGAGCAGTAGCAATAGTCTGAGATGCTTACTATGCTTGAAAAGAAATAGATAAACAATTCTAACTCTACTAGGAAACTAAGCTACTGGAATAAAAGACTGCAAAACATGACTAGCATAAAAAAATTAACTAAAAAAAAGATTGAAAAACATAATTGATAGGATATGCTCATATCCTTAGTCATCTCATGCCCCCATTATGCATTACAAAGTCTTTAAGAAACGCAAAAGTAAGCAAGAACATAATTCACAAATATGGGTTCACAAATTCAACTAAAAATTAAAGAAACTCTACAGCAAGTTAAAAAAAGTGACTAGCATACATACTTTCTTTTCTTCTAGTATAAAAATGATAAATCACAAACGAGAATCACAAAATCACTCCAAAAGTAAGGGGCTCCTATAGCAAGGAAAAAAGAGTTTGTTCCTTCCAGAGGGGGAAAAAAAGAACAAAAGTTAGCGCTGCATGTATTTTATTTCTTTTTGATAAAAATAATATTATTCAAAAAATTTACAAAAATGGTTTCATCAATTCACTCCAAAATTAATTGAGACATTTTTTAGTAAGGAATAAGTGTTACGGTACACTTTTTTTTAAGAATATTATAATCAGAAATACACTTCACAGGTGGTTCACAAGTTGACTCCAAAAATATTTTCCTTCAATAAAAAAGTAATAAACATAAAAAATAAATATAAGAATAAAAATTCACTCCAAAAGTAAGGAGACTGAATATATCAATAAAGTATAAAGAACAAAAGTCGCTACCCTATGTCCTTATTCTAACGTAAATATAACATAATATGATATTGAAAAGCACTTTATACTCTGTTTAGAAACAGTTGGAACTACAGTTACAACTAATTTTTATTTCAAATTTTATAAGAAGTATATTTTGTAGTTGTAGCGTTTCTAAACGGGTGTATAGGCAAAAATTACCTCTTGAAGATTTCAGTGAAGCTGCCACCCCAAAGTCTCTTACGGAAAAGGCCATCAGAGCAAGGCTTGCCTTCCCAAAGCTCAAGACCACCGGTGACAATGCCGGGCACGAGAACAACTGGGTGAAGAGCAACCAAGCCTTCCTCACGCCTAAGCCTTTCTCCAGGCGACTCTCTCACTGGCAATGCGGCTGGCAAACACTGGCACACAAAAAGTAGGACCCACCAAGCTGTGCATGAACACCCTATTGTCCAACAACAAGAATCTATGCACCTCCATTCCCTTTTACCATTAACATTAATCTGGCTTTTCCTATTCTCCTTCTCCTTCTTCTTCTTCTTCTTCTCCTCTTCTAACACAACAAAACTATTACCAATGTCTTTGGTAGTTTCGGTACTGCACTTTTGGGAAGATTCAGTGGAACATGATGACGTCACTGCTGGCTCTAAATAACAAAGTTTCCTAAACCGAAGGAGAGAAGAAGCCATTTTTGGCTTTTTTTTTTTTTTTTTTTTAACAACTAGTCAGTGGAAAAAGAAGAAGAAGAGCAAAAACCCATTAAGGGAACATGAGAGAGGGAGTGAGAACAATAGCGGGATTATGGTTTTATGAAGGTTTTTCTTGGTAATGAGGTAGCCATTATGGCAAAAGGCGAGACCACGTGGACAAGGAAGAGGAGATATGGACCGTCATGCACACTAGAAGAGGCCACACAATAGGGAAAAAAAAAAAAAAAAACAAGGGGAGAGAAGGAATCATCCGTGGAGGAAAAGAAGATCCTTCTTCGACCATACTGAAAAAAAAAAAAAAAAAAAAAAAGAAGAAAAATGGGTTGTTGAGAAAATTGGCTTGATGGTCTCTAAACACCTAAGGCTCTCTTGGGTTTTTCTCTTAGTCACTTGTCTTGGCGTTTTCATGCAGCCCTTTATCTCCTGTCACCATTTTTCTTCTTCACAGACTTTCTCTTTTTCTCTCTCTTTGTTTTTTGGTTTCCTTCGGTGGTGTCTGAAACCATTAAGGTTAAGAATTACAAAGGAATAAAATTTAACTGCAGATAACAAGAAGTATGATAGAATCTATTAGATATGAGAGAAGAAATAAAATGAGGAGACATAGAAACAGAACAAAAGAGGGAAAAAAAATTCACTCATTTTAATATTAATTTATTTAAATATTCTCTCGATAGAAAATTATAAACTACTAAATTTTAGAGGCGAAGCAAATAACAAAAGAGTAATAATCTGAATCAAATCGGAAACTCAATAATGAAAAGCTACAACTTTTATAACATAAATTCTTAATACATAAAAAATAATATATTAAAGGCAGTGATATTGACCCCTCAAAATTAAGTAATATTGTAACCTCCGTCAATTACTCACTTTGAATAAAGACTTTAAACGATAGTATCAGATAGCATTAATGTTCTTTTGCCTTTTAAAAGAACGACTATTTAATCAGCACTCAACCAGTGCCAATTATTATAGCTTCGAGTGCTACATTGAGATATCAATGTCAAACAACTAAAATGTAAATGTTTGAGCGTAAAAAACTTTATGATACATCGATATTTTTATGCCAAATTTACCATATTGTAAGTTACCATCATATTTAGCATATGCTAGATTTAATACTTGATTTGTATTAGTTGATATATTTTTTAAATATTGTAACATTATTATTTTCAAATTACTCTAATATTTAAAGTTTTCTATTACAAATTTTAAGACATGAATTATGACAAAAGGTAGATATAATATCTGAAATTGATAACTATTTTGAAATTTTTGATATAATTTATAATATAATTGATTAGAAACTTTCTAACATACCAAAAATCAAATATAATCCAAGTCGATTATTAGGGAAAACAATAAGAAAAACAACAAAGTTGATGTAAAGTATAATTTTACTCATATGTAGTAGAAGTTGGCTCAAAAGCTAAAAAGATGGGCCGACCCTTTTAGTCTTTTTCCCGACTCCACTACTTCCACCTCCTTTATTGACTAATTCCGTGAAAAAAGGGCGTTAGAGAACTGCGTGAAAGATTTTGCTTGTGTTTTGGTGAGTCCCGAGGGCGGCTACGTTTTGTTTTAGGCAAGAGAGAGGGGTCAAAGTAAAAGGAAACAATTGTGGTGAACATTAGACACGCCTTTCACCTTTTCTTTTTATGCCCCTTTATCTTTTTTTTTTTTTAAAGATACCCTTTACTTTTACTATAACTCATTAAGTGAATTACTATTTCCATAAAAAAAAAATACTTATAGTTGATTATTTTATTATTTATTTATGTTTTAAGCATATGATCTACGTAGTTTTGCGTGGTACGCTTATATATTCTACGTGAACACTAGTAAATATAGTTAAAGTGACAATGATGGTATCAACGATAGTGTAAACATATATGTCGTACATAAAAACTCCCAAAAGTTAATTAGTGATGTAAAGGACTATAATTTCGTTTTAAAATTTAAAAAAAAAAAAAAAGAAAAGCAACAACAACTAGAAGCAACAACAACTAGATGTTAACTAGTATTATTGTTATTTGCCAACTACGTTTTCTCAATTGATGCTTTAATAAGTGTATGAATTGTTTGCAATGCATGAGCTTTGAGCTCAAGTCCTCGAAAAACTATTCTTTTTTTTTTTTTTTTTTTAACAGAATAGAAGAATTGAACTCTGCACCCCAAGATATAATGGCATGTGAAATTACCCTGGGCCATTCTTACAACCACAACAATTTATTAAGTAACTATTCTACTATTTCTTATCTTACATTTGTGTTAATACCTTAATCCCCTACACACTCGATTATAAACTATTAACTTTAATTTCACTAGTTCTGAGATTTGTTTGGTAGAGTTTTTACATTTGCTTATCGTTGGCAGAATAAGAGAAATAAAAGTCATGACTTTTTAAGTAAATGTTGCAGTTACATTTTTAAAACAGTTAAATAAGTGGAATAGTTTTTTAAATTTTCTAACAAGCAAATTGTTATGGCTAAGTCTATAATGTCTTTTCAGCGTCTATTATTAAGAAGAGTTTTTTTTTTTTTTTAAGCTATATTGGCCATGTTTGGTAGACCTATTGTATTGTATTGTATAAGGTATATTGGATTCTATTGTATTGTGTTTTATTTTTATAATATAATATGATATTTGGTACATAACATATTGTAAAAGGGGTTAAAATGTAATTTTTCAATTTTTGGGGGCAAAATATAATTTTATTAAAATTAAGAGGTTAAAAAATAAATTTTAAGAAAAATATGGGGTCAAAATATAATTTTTAAAAATTACCGGATTAAAATGTAATTTTATAAATATAAATTTTTCCTAAAATTTTAAAAAATTATAGGTTAGGCATAACTCCAACCACGTGTTAGATCCAACTTCGACAAGAACCATAGACTTAGTATAAAATAATACAATACAATACATTGACAATGAGCCACATATTTTATAATACGATATGGATTGTATTAATTTACCATTTATATTAACTAATATAGCACAATGATCATACCAAATATTGTATTAATGTATTCTTATACAATATGGTGCTTCAATACAACATACCAAACATAGCCTTTATGTAGCCTTGATAGGCAACTTTTCTAACGAGTCAAAGCACTTCTCACAAATTATTCTCACACTTCCAATGACACTTTTAAGAAGCTTTGTCAAATAGATCTTCAATTTAATTAGGTCAAGAGGTATATTAATTCAAAAGAGGACAAATTATCTTCTTCAACTCCGTTGATTGATCCCATTTTACAAGTATCCTAGTGCCAATTAATTTAAAAATAGCAAGCATATATATTATTTCCGGGTCAACATTGACTGGAAAATTGTTTTTTACCTTTCAATTTGTAGAGATGGTGACGTAAATATAAAGTTGTGCACGGTCCAATCCAGTCTCAAATCATCAAGTTTTTGGAACCAGACTATTTCAATGGATTAGGAAAATTTGGGACCGAAATAAATTGTTTTAACTATTAAGACCAAATAGGATTGTTATGAAATGGTCCAGTCCAGTTTAACCACTGTTTGAGATCTTTTAGAGATTTTTTTGTTTTTTTTAATACTAGATTTTAACGGTGTTTGCAGATCAAATTAAATAGATTCAAGGTTAATCTGTAATCCAATATGCACATATTGGATTAGGAATTTTCTAATCCAAAACCAATATATGAACATCATAATCCAATCCAATCCAATCCAATCTGAAAACCATAAATTCATGGATTGAATCCTTAAATTTATTAAAAAACCAGCAATTAAAATTTACACGGTATAACATAATATAATTTAAGAAATTCAACATATTATAACCTAATAGAATACAAGTCTTTGATAATAAACTAAACTGTACCATTATAAAACACTACAACCAACAATTTTAACTAAACTTGGACATGATGAGTAAATATCATGAGTAAATAATAGTTTTTATAATTGGGCCAAGCTTTTTTTTTTTAGCAATGTAAACTTTGGACACAATATTGTGAAGATATAAATGCATATATATATATATATAGTTCAAATTCACGGATTAAGAGATACTAAATTTGTAATGCAATCTGTACATATTATATTAGAAAAATCCTAATCTAAAATCAATCTGTATTTTTTATAATCCAATCCAATTCAACATATTAGCACAGATTGAATCGATTGATGGATTTGTTGAACACTTTACTAGATTTTATACTTCTAAAACTCTAAATATCCAAATCATAAAAACATTTTAAAAAATAACTGGTAACCAAAATCAAACTTAACATAAAACATACAATATAAAGCAAAATATAAATAATATTTTTTTATTAAATACATATGTATAAACAGTCTAGTCTAATTCAAATCGTCACTAAAATTTTCCAAATTAGACTGGACTGTTTAAAAAAAAAGGTCTGGTCCGGTCTGGTATTAGACCATCAAAAAAATGACTCTAGCACAGTTCGATTCTAACAGCCTAAAAATCAACAAATTGGTCCAATATAATGATATTTCACTTTTTTTTGCACAAGTTTAACCTAAATTATTTTTAATTAATTAAGCAAAAAATATGATCAATGGTTGAAATGAAAAATACTTGAAGATATAAGCAGTGTTAAGATCACAACTAAAATATAAGCTTTATATACAAGTCATGTATTGTAAGACCTAGCTGATATTCATGCCTTAGTGGGTGTTTGAAAGAGTAGTAGGAACCATTTTTACTATAACATGTCAAAACTTTTTACTATTTATAGTTAAATTTATAGTAAAAATTGAGTGGTTTTTACCGTTGTCAAACAACCTATTAATGTACCGCCCCATTGATCTCCTGTAATATTATTGCAGAGTGAGAAATGGTTAGTAAAGAGGTGACGTGGCAAATTTGAGGGAGGGTGCAGGGAAAGACAGAGAATCCAAAGGTAGCGTGGGAAAGTACAGCCCCAATTTTATTGTAAAAGCACGCATTTCAAGAAACACACATTCCATTGCCTGTCTGTTGTATGACTTCACGGCGGAGGTGGTCGTGGGGGTGGACCTTACCATTGCACCACGAAAATCACTTAACAACACATACCTCGTATTTTTAATACCAAAAAACGACATATTCATCATTTTTTTTATATAAAAAATATCACATATTCATCATTCATGAATTGCTTTCATAAGAAAAACATGTGTATGAGCATAAAAAAAAATTTGTTTTGTTTTCTATCAACAACCAAAAAAAAAAAAAATCATTAAGAATATAAGCCAGTACTTAAGGAGAAATACTGTTGGTATCAAATTGTTTACCTAACAAACAAAAACAAAACTTGTTGCCAGATATATTTTTAAGCACTTTTGTAAAAATATTACATTAAATTATAAATGAATAATCCATGGGAGCAAAATGCGTGTTACCATTAAAATATTTCATTTTATGCTATCAAAAAATTACCCTTAATATTTATCATTAGGAGAGCTATTTCTTTCAAAGTTTACAGAATTTTTAGGCACGGTATAAATAATAAAATACTGAAAAGGCACAGGTTGAGCCATAAAAGTTTAATTGTATTTCGTTAAATTGTGGCTCTTTTAATGTGATCGTAGAATTAGGAAGTTATATAACAGTTTCAAACAAATAAGATATTTTTTTTTATATCCCATATCATAATTATCCTAATTATTTAATAAGATGTAATTAATAAATGACTTCTTCTCAAGTTTGTGTCATTTTATTTGATCAATTAGATTAGATATGAAAAATATTATATCGTCACGTTTTTTAATACTTGAAATCTAATGTAAACTGATACTCAGTAACATTAGTGATGACTGATGATAGTACTACAAATACGTTATTCCCATTCAAAAAGCAATATATTTTTACTCGTAATAATGTTTTCTTTAGATATATGATTCTTATTCTTTTTCATACTTGTAAAGACTTGGAAAGCCACTCCTTAAAGTGTGCCTTGACCTTTACGAATCTATAACTCTATATAGTAAGGAGAAAGTATTTTCCCCTTTCAACCAAAACGGTGATGTTTTGGTTGAAATTTTTTTTTTCTTTTTTAAGTTTTTTTATTCTTATTTATTTTTATCTTTTAATTTTTATCTTTTTTTAGCATTTTTTTCTTTTTAAACTTTTTTTTTTTTGCTTTTCTTTCCTAATTTTTTTTTTCATTTTTACTCGTCTTTTTAGCATTTCTCTTAAAATTTTAGTAGTGTGTTTAAGAGCACCGGTTTGAACTAAAAATTTTTTGTTTAAACTAGTTTTACTACAGTATTTTCTTTCATAAAATTTAAATTGCTATAGTGTTTTCATATCAAATTTTTAGTTGCTCAAACAAATCTTATCTTTTTTATAAAAAATTCAATAAATTAGGTAGACACATGTATAGGCACATGCTTTTAAACTAGTACTAGTAAAAAACACAAAAATAAAAAAAATAAAAAATCCTAATAAAAAACCAATTAGATGCTATCCCTGATTCCAATCATCTAGCTAAAGTAAAACATCAGAAAATAAATCCAATTTCACACATATCAGCATGAGTTGAACGTTGGGAAGCCTATTGGCTAAACACATGCAATCAATTTATATGATCGTTATTGAACATATATATATATATATATATATATATATATATGTATTGCTTGATTTTGACGGATCAAGCAATATTCGTGTGTACATGAGCTTTGATATGTACTAGAGAGAAGAAGATCAGGAGATAGAGAGATCAGAGAGAAAGTAGAGCAAGAGAAGGCACGTTGTTTAAGGAGATGGGGTATGAAGGATGATCATATACACTTCACTTTTTGTAGTGTTATCCAGACATATCTACACTCAGGATTGCTTGCATCCAAAAAAAAAAAAAAAAGCACAGAAAGGACCAGTTTTCTGCAGATAAGGGCAGCGAAGATTCCGCCGAGAATATTTGTGGAGAGCCGTGGTAAGATTGTATTCAATCACTCAGATTTAAATCACTTAATTAATTCTAAATAATCGCACTCTTTATTCATCTTCATTATTTATTTTTTCACTTCAAAGAAAATTACAAAAAAAAAAATCATCGGTGTCATCCCGTCCCACATCCTCTTTGTTATTTTGAAAATTCTAGACCAACTAATAGAACAAAAAAGATCTGACCGAATTTTACTCTAAAAATTAGCTCAGTTTTCGCTCATTACCATCACACACCCAACGCCGCATAATGTATTGATCAGACAGGGGGGTTGTATGGTATTGCAGTTTAGAAGTATGTTGAAAGGAGGGAAAAAAAAAAAAAAGACATTCCTACCGCTACAGTTATGGTGATGAATCTTAAAAATTGTTACTAGTAGCTGCTTCATATTATTGTTTTTATGCTTGGAAAAATAATATGGCGGCTTCAATGGATCAAGCTAGATTAGACTCCAACTACCCTAAAAAAGTAGAATAAAAAACAGTTCTTTGCTTGGATGGGACAATAAAGTTTGTAGGTTGAACATCGCTGCCAACTAATAAAAACATATAGAAATCACGATTACTTGTAAAAGAAAACTTGTTAGTGAGCCGCCCTCATGCCATCACCTACCAATATTACGAAGGAGAATTTTGTTTGGGAATCAAAAAATATATATATTCTTTTAATCTTTTATTATTTATTTAATCTGATACGACTCTTATATGATATAATGATTTGTAACATTGTCTTACTTGTAGTTTTCAACGAAATACGTAGGTTAATTATTTCGACTTATGTTTCATTTCTTCACTTGTTTTTTATCGTTTATGAAGCGATATCACTTCGAGTCTTTCAACAAGATCTCATCTTTTTTTTATTTTCCTATTTCGGTTTTTATATATCATTTAGGTGTGAAAAAAAAAAAAAAAAGTTAATTAGGCCCACTGTCGCTTCTCAAACAGAGTTATGTGTTCATACACTCTTGATTCTTGCAGTCCTCGTTTCTTTACTATAGAAGGCAATTTTGATCTTTGGCTAGTCTTAACGTCCCAGACCACCGCTGCTTTCAGAAACACATAGTCTATAAGGCAAACGCTTTTATGGGATTCGAGACTCGAACCTCTTAGTTGTTAGTTGATAAAGTCTCCACATAAGGTCTTTTTGCAACCTTATGTCTCCACCACCGGTGGTTGATGAAGGATGGACGTGCTTGTTTATGATTCATGGGCATTTGAGATTCGACATATGTTCAAAATTTGGAGGTTCTGAGAACCAAAATGAAGGAAGCTCATCTCTAAACTTTCAAATAGACTCAAAAAGAGCCTAGTTTCATCGCTGCATCGCGTGGACTCCCTTTTCTGCAATGTTAAATCTCCCCGTTGATAGATAGAAGATCAACACGGTTAATTTTGCTCTTGATGAAACTTTCCCACAGAAATGCTAAAATAGAATTATAGTACCATAGAAATGGTATTAATCAAACTCACCCACAAAAATCCATACTCCTATTAATCACCTAACCCAACCAATCTGATTTAACCCGGTCTTGAGATTGGGCCAACCCACCTAACATGAGTACAACTCGTCAATGAATTTTTACGTGTTTTAAAAATTACAAAACTGTACCTTTTAGTTTTAATTATTTTTCAGTTGACCATCTTGTTTTTTTAAACTTTAAATGTATTATTTGAATTTAAAAACTTGTTTCAACTTCATTTCTTTATAGATTTTATGGGAAGAAAAAGGGGAAAAAGACAGATATTATTAATTATACCAAATTTGTTAATGAGAAATATTTTCTTGAGAATTTTTTTTAAAAAGTGGTTAAAAATTTTAAAACATAAAATGCAAGATCACATTTGATGTTTTGTTTTTGGGCTTTTATATTTTTCATATCCATAATTAAGTTATAAATTGTGTTTAAGGGCAGTCATATCATTTTGCCTTTATTTATTAAATATTAAGAAATAAAAAAATGTTTGTTAAAATTCAAATGATAAATTTGTAGTTTTTAAAAACAAATACACAACATAAGAAATAATTAAAACTACAAGTATGTAATTAATTCTTGTCCTTTATGATAATTTGTTGTTGTTCTTTAAAAGTTGTTTTGTATTGTATTGTCGCTTTATGGTAGCTGTCGTTTCTCGGTTATTTGTCGTTTTGTTATATTGTCCCTTTTGTCCTATTCTTTTGGCTTAAAGTAATAGCACCAGATGTGCTTGAAAATAACATGAGAGAAGTGAGAAAAACAATTATAATTAGGAAACGAATAATACAGAACAATATCATAGGATATACTACCATATAATTTGATTCTCCTAATTTTCCAAGTCCGCTAGCCATAATATAGCATACTTTCTGGACAACCAAACAGGAATATACATAGGCAACAATTCTCACAGCGTATAACTTTGACTCCCACTAGTAGTTTCATCATGCTGAGTAATTTTCTATAATTTCTATCAAAGTTAATATCTCGATCAACTGGTCCAATTGTTCAAACGAGCTATATGATTGTGCATAAATTTTATGTGTTAAGCGAGTCTTTTCCTATTGAGTTTCCTTGGTCATGTGCTTTATCCATTTTCACTAATAAATTCAGTCCATATTTAAAGTTAAATACGATTATAATTTGTGGTCATTTAGGACTTTTTTATAATATGTAATATGTATCTTGTTTAATTTCATATAAAACTTTCCCCCCAAAAAGAGATTTTTGCAACAAAAAAAATTGTCATACAAATACCATTACATAACTAAAGCATGAAAATACACGAGCAAGACTTCCAAGATCAAGTTTTTTTTTTTTTCCCTCCTACTAGAAGGGAAAAAAATTACGGTACATAAACACACACACACACACACACACACACACGCACACACACACACACACACGCACACATATATATATATATATATAAGTATTCAAATTAAAATTACGGTACATAAACACACACACACACACACACATATATATATATAAGTATTCAAATTAAAATAAGGTATGTATAAGTACTTAAATTAAAATAGGGTTTTTACGTAGATGAGTCGTTTTCTACATCTTCTTTTTAAGTTTTTTCAGTAACTAAACGAACATGCATGTGAGTACCAACGAGATCAAACTTCAAAGACTATCTCGGATAATGATTGCAAATTTTGGTAAGGAAGAGGTTGTCATTTCATGAACTATTGCAACTATTTAAACTCATGTAACCTTTCACATATAAAAGTATCTCTTTATGTAAAGTATCTTTTCATGAAATAATACATCTATTACAACAGATATGTTTGTTGTTACGATATTCAAGTTTGATGAAAATATACAATCAAACAATACGACGGCTCGAAACAACTCTATGTCATAATTCTTCAAATATTGAAAAATACAAACACACATCATGGCGCTGCAAGGTCCTATTGGAATCAGCCCAGGCCGGCGGTGCTAACTTTCACTACAGTACCCAACTTTCTGGACGTAAATCTGGCCGTGGCACTACTTAAGAAAATTTGGCCACAGCACTACTTCAGCTTATTTCCATTTAAAAAGTTAAATTTCAACTCAATTGTAACATTTAACTTTAATATTTAAGAGATATATTATAATATCCCTTGCAATATATTGATGAACTTGGAGAGGTATTGCCATTGCCAATTAGAACACTTCAAACGTATTGATGTGAATGACAAATGAGGAACAACATTTTTTATTATATTATTTTTTTATTTTTCGACTAGAACATTGACCAATATAATAATCACCACAAGTAATTTTGCAGACAATCACAACATAATTGATCATAACTCTATAAGAATAGAGCTATTTTTATCTTTTTTATGTAGTTAAATTAGCCTTGTTATAGAGATTTTATTTTATGTCTAGTTATATTAGCTATTTTATTTAATTTAAGTTATTTTTGTTTTATTTGATTCTATTTTCTTACTTCTAGTTTTATTTGTTTATTTTAATTAATTTTCTAATACAATTGAATATATTTTTATTTAGTTTCCTTTTAAAATGTTTTTTTTTCTACTCATTTGTGTTGGTGAACTTGAGAGTGGAAAGTCATTTGGAGTGAAAAGAAGCCAAAAACTCTAGCTATAGTGCCAATATGTGCACCCAAGGTAGAAGCTAGGCACCGTAGCCTAAAATCTTTCGTTGCGACCCCAACAGCTCTGGCATTGTAGTGCCAAAATCTTCGGTTGCAACCTTTGCAACTTTGGCGCCAAAAAGTCTCACTGTAGCTGTTAGACATGTATGCCATAAGGAGTAAAATGTTGTAATATGTTTTTGAAGACATTATATCAATAAAGAATTTATTTATTGTTCATATACCAAATGTTATCCTCTTTATATTCATATTTATTAAATATATGTTAAGCAAATAAAAGTCTAAGACTGTTAGTCTAAACCTTTAAGAATCAAGCATATGATGGACAGATTATGCAGAAGACATGATTCTAAAGGTAATGGTCTAAATCATAAGATTCGCAATTGAGGGAATAAAGTTAGGCAGTTTATTCATGCTAAGATTGTTATGTTGTCTACATCCCTGATAAGAGATGGCTAATCTTGGCTATCGAAGTTGGACTCTATGAGTAGAAATATTGGAACATTGTCATAGATGATGATGTATTTGATCGGGACAATCATTACTAAAGGGTGACATCCTGACTTTGTGATGGTGCATATACCGATATGTTAGAGACATGATTCTTGATAGCATAGACCTATTATTCATAGGTATGGAATCCATAGCTCTATTAGTGGAGTCAATGATATTCTCTTATGTACGTTATCCTGTAATTGAAAAACTAGAGCGTCCAACCATTTGGATGCATAGGTGTAACCGAATGGCATACTATCATTGGCTGGTAAGGTTTCTAATGATGAGATAACGAAACGTAAGATAAAAATAATTGAAAAAGTAAAATGAAATTTATCTTTAAGCTGATTATGAATATCCTATGGGGATATGAAGCATTATGATATGTCTTGGACACTTAAATAATTTGGGCTTCGTAATTTTATATGTTTCAAGATGCAGCTCTAAGCTTTTGGTGGAGTAGTGTTAGAGTTAATAATTATAAAATGTGTATCTAGGATACTATATTTTATAATTATCGAAGCTTGAACTATATAGGTCCATCAGGTCCCCTTTGTTAGCTCATAATAAATCTTGTAAGGATACGGCGTACTTTTTCAATAAATTGGTGACTTATGTTAAATTATTAGATTGGCTAAAATTCGATAAGATCAGATAATTTATGTCTGTTTATTGGTTGAATTAATTTTGTAAATTAATTCAAGATAATCTTATTGAATTATCGAAAATATTTATTTTTCTTGAGATTATTCAGGTATGACTATTTTAATCAGATAACTTCTCTATTAGGTTATTTGAACTAAAACTTAGGCTCTATCCAAAGAATCTCAGGTGGGAAATAAAAGATTCTCAGGGATCATATTATCGTAAGTTTGGTAGGCCAATTGGTTAGTTCGGCGTGCTAATGGAGTAAGTTCGGTAGGCCGATCCATTAGTTCAGTCTGCCGATCTAACAATAATTTGATCACATATTTTTTTTACCCAATTTATCATAAGTTAATCCATATTTGAATTTTTGAGGCCTAATTTGATAATGACAAGCCTTGGGTCCAACCTCTATAAATAGGGAGTGAATTTTCTTAGTTATTCAAATTAGTTGAGATGTTCAGAGTGAGTACTATAGTATTAGATACTCCGAAACTCCTTAAGAGCTCTTATTCACAATCACGAACCTTTGCTTTGGGTCTTCTCAATTGGTTGGAAGAAGAGTCACCGGTGGAAGAGCTGTACGACATGTGCCCATATACATTCTGATCGTGGATAGAGAATAGCAAAGAAAACTACTTGGTTGAGGTTCTTCTAGAACGTTCTTCTCTTCAGAGATTTTAGGAGCTCTTCGACATATAAAGGTTAGTAAGATTTGATTAATTTAGGCATAAAGCATGTCAAATTTGTGTTTTTTTAAAAATACTCTGATTTAAAATTTTTAAAATTTTGCTGGGTACTTGATTTCCAACATATATGTCCATTAAACACTCTTTGTACTCACATGTTTTCCTATAGCTATACGGTGTGTTTTTTCTACAAATTGATAACTTATGTTAATTCTATGATAGGCTTAGGCCCTAATTTGGTTGATTGGATTTGAATAATTCATATTAGTTTATTGTTGGGATTAATTTTGTGAATTAGTTTAGGATAAACATGATTTTATTCAATATGAAATTAATGGTATACGATTGTTTTAATTAGATAACTTTTATGTTGTGTTATTTGAATTAAAAATAGGGCTCTATGAAAGATTTTTAAGTCAAATAAAAATATATATCCAAGCCAACTCAAACTGGTCGGTCGACCAACCCTGCCACATTAGCGATTTGTGTGAAACACGTTTTGCTACAAGTTTTGATCTAGAATAGAATGTTGAAGCTCAATCTGATTAGACTGAGTGCCCCTACTAGCTACTGCGAATGGGAAACATGTGTCTTTTGTTAATTAGACCACTTGAGAAATTTAAAGAGAGATTTCTCAACAGAGAAACTCTGAAACTCCTATAGGCTTATTGTTTAACAACAAGTATAGTAATTCTTGGTTTTCTCTTGTGTTGGAAGGAGATGTTACTAAGAGAAAGATTGAACAATGTGTATCTACTCGCATTCTAATTGTGGAAAAAAGATTAGCAAAGAAGGCCAGTTAGTTGAAGCTCTTCTAGTTGCGATTCTCTTGTAGCAGTTTGGTAGAATTTGTTCAACCAATTCTATAGAATGTATTTAGCCAAAAGTACTATTCCCACTCTACTAGAGGCATGAATGTCTAACATGTTTTATGAAAAAAAATTATTAAATTTTTTTTAAAATTCTGCTGCTTGCTCATTCCCAACACTAACACTCATAACATATATTATCGGAAGAACCCACTTAAACACTTATGTGTTGGGATAGCAATATCCAAGGATCATAGGTTTACTTCTATTATTTGATAACCAATTAAAAATGTATGCGTGCGCGTGCACGCGCGCACACACACACATATATATATAATATTTGGTTACAATTTGAATAAAAACTAATAATAAAAATTATCCAATATCACATAACATATCACAGATACTTTATTTACTTAGATTTAATTCTAATTAATAAATAATTTAAATATTTAAAATGCACAAAAAATTATTTGACATGACAATATACCAATTAAATTAAAATTCCTCCATGTGGCACTATAGAACTGTATTAAACATTCTGCTTGTTTAATTTGGGCTCATGACTCGACTTGCTAATTTACTATTTTAATTGGAACTATATTACTCGACTTGCTAATTTACTCTTTTAATTGGGCCTATAGTAATATAGTCAATTAAATGAGCTAATCTGGGGATCAAAAAGCACATACAACAATGGCTCTAAATAATTAACCAATCATTTAATTTCAAAATCTATTCCACTTAAAGATTAAAATTGCACTCCATAATAGTATGCTATTAAGGAATTTGATTGTCAACCAATGACATATTGTTTTTTTACTTTACAATCCTGTGTACTATATCATAATTAAATTGATATCTTAATTGTCCAATCAATTTAATTGCATTTTGTACCTTCACACTTACTGGTTTTTTCTAATAATCATATTTTCACAATCTTAATTATAAAAATTAATTCATAATAAATGTTGACACTCTGGCTAGAGAATTTAATGATAAGTATCAGAAACCCGTTAAGAAATATATTGCACAAATTTTATACTATTAATTCATAATTTCATTATCCATAAATGCTCCCATGCACCAAGTCACTGAGAATATTGATTCTCAATTGAATCTCACCCATTAGCAACTCAAATAAAATTACATTTATAAATATGAAATTACAATTAATTCAGAATTAAGATTAATATAAAAACAATGTCTATGAGATTTAATAAGTTTGACAATCATTTCAATATTAATTAAATCTCATTTATGATCCAATTTAGTATAGACAAACTACACCAATATGTTCATATATAATCAAGACAAATCATTCGATGAATTTACTATAGTCTAAAATAAATAAAGTGTCCAATTTTATTTATTAACTATAAACTACATTTAATTAATCATAAAATAACTTGTATTTATGTCTTCCATGAATATTTGTAAACTTCACATAAATCTATATGATATGATAAAATAGATATTTAGTCAACTATACCTATGCACATAAGATATACTGAAAAATACTTTAATATCATTAATTATTTTTTATACAAGGGGAGAGAGAATGTCGCCACTTTTAAATGAGGCTCAGATAATATATTTAGAAAATGTGCTTTGAAGAGCATACAATCCCACCATAGCTATCCTGAAGTGTATATGGTTTCTTAAATTGTCTATTTCGTATAAATATAATACAAAAATGACTTGTGAAGGTTTTAAAAGGGATAAAATGCTGTATAAAAAAATCAGATTGAAAACAAAATATTTTGGAAGAAAAAAATATGAATTGGGCGACACAATCTGGTTTTTTATTTCGAATATTTTTTTTTCAACCTAGATTTTTTCCTCCAAAATATGTTTGTCTTTTTATTATTTTCTCTCTTAACTTCATTGTGTGCCATTTTCGGATCAAGTGTTGTCTAAAAATACTAACAAAAGTGCTAAACAGTATATTTTAGAAATCTTATGATAACTAGACCTCTAAATTTGAATACCAAGGACTACAACAAGACAAGTGCAAATCCACGTGGGTTAGTGGTGTAAAAATAATTTCTTTTTGGCCTTCTTAAGAAAATCCTATTACTATTAGGATCATATACTAAGCAATGTGCCCGTTGCTTGGTCAATAAAATAAGGAAATTGCGCACGTAGTAGTTGTCGGTTCCCAGGACAAGATCGTTATTATAGGATTTTGTCGTTTTCTAAATTGCAGCAGTTTTAATAATATTGTCGTTTAATATTATCTTGGCGTATAGAATATTGTCGTTTGATGCAAGCTGTAAGGTGTTCCTAGTTGCAAACTAGATTCACGGATTCGGGAATTTCCCTAATTACTGGGCGACCACAACCTCTACTTGCAACAAACAAGTCCTACAGCCCTGAGTCAACCACTAACATGGTCTAAACGTAAGCTTTAGAACGTATAAAATCTAATTAGACTAGTTATAATTCCCAGGACGAGGAGATTTAGTAGATCCAGAAATTACTCTGATTTAACCTATAATAAGCTCCAAAAATTTAGAAATTCATAATTTACAATATTTCCCTCCTGACCAATCAAATTTGGTAAACTTGAGTTGCCAGATTGACTCCTATAAAGCCCTAAATTACGTATATTTATTTAGGAAGAATGAAGGCAATAGTAGATTTTTGAGGCCTTTTCAAATAAATAGTAAGGTCAATTTGAGAAATACGACTTCTATTGCATTGTTTTTTAATCTTATACTTCTATGAGAAAATTTGAAATAAATTAGTTTCAAAAAGTATGAAGACATAATTAATCATAAGTATTTTTAAATTAAGGTTAGGGAAACAAGTATTATTTAAGGCTATTTTAGCCTTATTAGCTAAGAGAAATAATATGAATGGAAGGAAGAAAAAGTAAGTAGTAGAACACAATGGTATACTACCTAATTTATTCTAAATAGCAGGTTTTGAATAAATTTGTAATCAATTGTAACTTTACAATGTAAATAATTTATTTACGGGGTAAATAAGAATTATTTACACTGTAAACAAAAGATAAATAAATTATTTATACCTTAAGTTTTGTATACTGTATAAATAAAAATTATTTAACTATAAAACAAGAGTAAATAAATTATTCGCATTATAAATTTGCTATTTACTACAAAAATCTTCAAAATCTAATATTTACTACAATTAATTTTAAAAATTAATATTTGCTACAATTTTCATTTATGGGTATCAATATTTTACTATTTCTTATTTATATAATGTTTATGAATATTTTAGTTAAAAATTCAATTTTTACCTTTATAATGTTTTTAAAAATTGATAATCATATTCGTTATAATCATAGTATATAAGTTATTTACTATCTTATAGATTCTTAAATAAGATATTTGCTACAATTTTTAAGTGTCAATTTATGCAATACTACTTCTATGGTTTTGTTTTTCAATTATTATTTCTATCAAAAAGTTTAAAACATACTACTTTTAAAAAAAATATGAAGATACTATTGTTTTAAAGCATTTTAGGTTAAATATATATTATGTTAAGGGTATTTTCACTTTTTAGTTGAGAAAAATAAAATGAATCAAAAGAGTGGAAAAAAGTACAAAACACAATACTAGTAATAGAAAAAGTGGTGTAGCACCAATTTACTCAATTTCTAATTTCTTGGAAAAATGAAGTTCATTGGGTGGATGCATGCTATGCTGGGCCTGACCAGCAGAATTTGTAGCGGGACGAAATGAGGATTCAGGACATTTGCTCACAGTCACGGTTCCAGATTTGAATTCCATACCAGCTTTATTTAACCAGCGGAAAAATACCATCCAAATAAGCGTATAGATAAATGCTGAAAACATCACTTATCAGGAAAAGAAATTGTGAAGCAAAAAGGAAAAGAAAAGAAAAGAAAATATTGAAATTGGTTTTTAATACGTTTCCAAGAAACCACAAATTTCTCTCTACTCAATTTGCACACACAAAAAAAAAAAAAAAAGGCCTCTTTACTCACATTTGACATGAAAGGACTATAAATTGATCTGAAAACAAATCTTATATCTGCCACTCACCAAATGATTCGCTAAAAATAGGCTGAATATGCTTCACATCTCTTGAAGCAAAAGTTGAGCATAATTGTAAGTGACTTGGGGAGAGTTGGGTATTTCTTGTGCTCAAGTCAGACGCAGCACAAGTCACATGCCCTGCACTCAATTATCCTACAAGGGAAAAGTATTTTTCTTATAAAACAATTATTGTTGATTGAATAATATGTGTGTGTGTGTATAGGCTTCCTATTATTGTGTTTTAGAGAGAGGACCATACTTCCCGAGAGGCAATTCGCGTCGGGTTCAAGTCGGATTGAGGGTCAATTATTGTTTGAATAACCTCGACATTAACCCAACCCATGACATGAACAGGTTGAGAAATCTTAACATTAGCACAATCTGTTCTGATACAGATTGACACGAACACAAGCCATGCTAACTCATTCCTTATGCAACCTATGAAATGCCACAACCTGCAACCCGCCAACGATCTGCAACCCATTAATGACCTGTAGTAACCCACACTAACCGTGACTTTTTTAACTTTGAAATTACACTAATATGATATAAAAACAAAAATAAAATAAATTTTCTCAAAATCGAATGAGTTCCATACTACAACAATAAAAAAAATAAGTCCAAAATTTTTTTTAAAAAATCCAACAAAATAACAAGTCCAACACCAACAACAAAACAAGTCTAACAAGATAAAAGAGTCATAATTGATCATGCTAAAATCATCTTCTTATTCTACAAGATTTAAAATCAATTTAGTTTGAAACTTAATCTGAGATTTAGTGAGCTAAGATTTTGTCTTATAGGTATTTAACAATAGGGGAGAATATTTCAAAATATATTTAAACAATTAATCGCGGGTCAGATGGGTCGTTTTAGTATCATGTCGATTGACCCGAACACACCCCGTTTTTAGATATGTCAGTTTCAAGTTGACACTAAAATGACCGTGGTTAATTTTTTTTACCTTAACTTGTAAAAAAACGTGTCAGATTCGTATCGCATCGTCATATCATAATCTATATTACCAACCTTATCTTGTAATAAATAAAAATGTAAAGATGTAACAATCTAAAATAATTAACCTTGCTATGTTAATATAATTGTATTGAATAAATGTGATATTAAACTCCACATAAAATGCAATAACAATTCCATATACATATTGTACGAATGATAATTGATTATATACATGTCGAATATCTATTGAAATAAATTCTGGGATCTCCAAATTTTGAGGTCTACAATTTAAATCACCACACTTTCATGTATAAAAAGACAAAAAAAGTCACAAAAGGGAGAAAAACAAGTGATCATGGACAAAAAGTAGAGGTACATATGTGGTTAAAACAAAGTTATGGACAAAATTAATTGTTTTATGAGCGATACGTTGTGAATAGTTGATCGACAATTCTTCTTCTTCTACTACTTTTTGTCCCCACATCCCCCCCGCCCTTTTAATCTCTTAAGGGATGATTATTTTTTTGGTGGTTGTTCATGAAGTTAATCTAGTCGTGGAAAAAGAACTGTCTTTTCAAGGCTAGTTCAACTATCACTCTTCCTTGCGCAACCAGACAAGCTTCTTAATTGCCTGACGAATACCTGTAGAAAGCTGATAAAAGGGGATGACCATTCGCTCAAGTTTCAACGGTTAGTTTTCTTTCTTCTAGTCTTCAGTCACCAATCTTCAATCTTCACTCGCACACACACACATATATTTGGGCATAAGTCTCTATGGTTTTTGTATATATTTATAGTTTCTTATGGTTCTTCTGGGGTGGGATAGTTGAGGTTTGTTTGGATATAATTATTATATAAAGCGATTTGTGATATAGGATATTAAAAAAAGGGGCACGACTACCATGCGAAGGCTGTTAGATGAAAAATCAATGATCCGTAATCCGGTTTCTATAACAACTAAAACATACACAACTACTGATGATGGTTACCAAGAAACGGCGACGGATAAACACTACGTGCAGCTGCACATGGCAGACGGCTCTTCCCTGCTCATCTCTGCCTGCTTGAACAGACCTGCAACAAGAGGAGGGAAGCTTTGGAGGTAAGGGGGAAGGGCTCTCCAATGTTCAAGGCAGGTGTTGCTCGGCAAAGAATAGGTGCTGGTTAGGTAGGAAGGAGCACGCTTGCCTGATGCAATAACTGCGCTCTATTTATAGGTTGCCACTTGAATCGGGTGTCAGGTGGTTTTTGCCCACGACCTGTGTGTCACATCAAGGCATGTCAGAAGGCAGAAGACAAGTATCGTGCCCTATGTTGGTAGATTAGTTTCCATCCAACGGTGAGTCGTCCCCCATCTGTCGGCCAGTGATGGTGACTAGCTGCCTGCTTGCAAGTTAAAAAAATCTAACCCGAGCTGGTGTTTAACCCAAGGAGGCGGCCATTCATGCTGTAGCCCAGAGGGCCCTGAAAAGCACCTCAAATAGATGATCCAAGCTTATTAGGGCTGGTTATTCGCTCCCAATAGCTTGCATCAAGCAAGTTTGCCGACCACTTGGAATAGGGCACCTCGGCGGTGGTGCCGAGCTCACCCCTAATAGTAGCCCCCAAGTTCACTTGGTCAATGCTTGGCTGGGTGGACTATACCGAGAGGGTAAGGTCGACTCAAGATGGAGCTCAAGCAGCGTCCCAGGGCAACGGGGGATGGAAGGTCACGTGATGAAGCTTGGAGGGACATGTGTCAACACGCTATTGGATGTTTCCCTAATAGGCATAATCATTGTAACCCTTCATTTTTCGTGCCTGAATTTTGCGCCTGAGGTAGCTTTAAATAGGGCTTCGCCCCCCGTCATTTTTTCGTGCAACCAAGGCCACACTTCGCAACTTCTGAGTTTTAGTTGCTAAGCTGTAGTCAATAACCCAAGGAATTTATTTTCCCAAGCTTCCACAACCTGATCAGATAATTTCCCGAGAAGCTTATGAAAAGGTGAGTAACCTTTTCAACTCCTAGAACGTAGAAATTTCCTGGTTGGACAGCAGCACTAAGATAGAGAGGTTGACCTCCATGGAGGTTGATATTGAAGGATTATCCTTTGGGCAACATGGGGCAGGCCGGTTGGCTGAAATCTTAAGGCTCGAAGCAGGGACGGTACTCGAGCAAGAGTTTCTCGACTTGTTGGATGGGAGATGCCTAGTGAGATTGTGCAGGGGCCAGGATCCAAACATCGGTGCCACCATCACTAGCATGTCTAGAATTACAGCCTAGGAGCATGCCAGCTTGGGGGTGGCTATTGATGAACGAAGCACCTCCGATCGAGAGAGCGGGGTCTCGGTCCAAGTCGTGGGTCGGGTAACCGTGGAGATCTCCAAGGAAGAGAGGGCGACGGAGGAAGCGGAGCTGGAGGGGAGCGCTGCCGAGGAGGACGAGGATGTTGGGAGACTTGTTATCACAAGAGTTCAGGGAGTGACTGCTTATCGGATAACACAGCTCGGCAAGACGTCCATCATGGGTTATTCAAGGGTGATAACTGAGTCCCAGCTTGAGGACCTACGTTGAGAATTCAACATCCCGGACAACGTCGTCCTTGTCTTGCCTGAGGAGGGAGATTCGCCTTAACCGCGCCTGAAGGATACATCACATTATACACCGAGTTCTTTAGGGCCCGGTTGCGCACACCATTCCACCCTTTCCTTTGTTGGGCACTCTGCGATTTGAATGTCCGCCTCGCCCAGCTCAACCCAAACAGCTACAGGTCTATGATTAGGATGTACATGCTGTGGAGGTAACACTAGGCTATTGAGATGCCGTTGGAGGCCTTCAAGCAAGTGTACAAGATAAAGAAGCTTCCCCGGTAGTCTGGCTGGTACTATTTTACCAGCTTTAAAAAGGACTTCATCCTAGGTAACCCTGACTAGGACAAGCTTTGGAAGTTTGAGTGGTTCTACGTCGGGGAACTACCTAGCTTGGGCTGGTGAAGTTGTTCCCAAGGACCAGCATGTACCGGGGACATTTGAGTAGGGGCACGTCTGGTCCAAGAGACCATGGACGCCTAGCAACATTATCAGGGCAATGAAGGAACTGTTCGCCAAGTCAGAGTCTATAAGGCAGCAGTCTTTCCTGCTCGGGAAGAAAAATCTTTCCCGTTATGGCTAGTTTGGGGAGTCTAGTAAAATCAATCCTCTAACCCCCAGCCTGCCCGGTCAGCTGAGCAAGTGACTATGGTGAGGCCGAGCGCAGCTGATATCCTAGGGCCGAGCACTACCAGATCCGAGTGGCCAATGAGGGAGCCATCATTGTTTAGTACCGAGGACTCATCGAGTGGCTTCTTCGATGTGGGGCCACCTATAGTAAATGAGGATCTCGAGGAAGTTACTCGACTCTTATATTTGTCGAGCTAGCTCTAGATTGATGGTGAGCTCTGAGTTTTTTTTTTTTTTTTGCCGAGCTCGCCTTAAATTAGGGAGATTTTGTTTCCTTTTGTTGTATATATGTCTTCTCGGCCGACTACCTAAGAAGAAAGGTATGCTCTAATGGAGGATCTTCACCGATCTAAAGAGAAGGTTGTGGCCAGGTCTAAACATAAGAGGACCCCAGGACCGGAGTAGCCTGGTAGGTCCGAGCAACCGCCTCGGACTAAGCATCCACCCCAGGCAATCCAAGTCGTTCCCTCGCCTCTGTTGACGAGAGCGGGGCTTCATCCAGCCAACCCCAGCGACCCACCATTACATCCTCCTTGCCAACAACCTTTGTTGATCCCCCAAGGAGGTGTATAAATACTCGGCGCCTTATCATTGATAATCTTACCAAGGTTATCCTTGATGAGTCATTTTTGGAAAACCTCTAGGGAGAAAACTATGATGGCCTGTTTCGTACCGCCTTCCATTCCACTGCCAAGGTAAGCAAAACTCCTATCCCAAGCTCTTTTTAACTTTCTAGATCCTTCGTGTTCTAATCTTTATCTTTTCAAGCTTACACATTTTTGGAGCTAGTCCATATGGCCGCGCAGAAAGAGCTCGGCCTTAAGAGGGAAAATTACAATAAGATCGTGTTCGAGAAGGACGTGGTCAAGAAGGAGCTCAAGTTCAAGAACATCAAGCTTGATCAAATCAAGGAGTCTCTTTCTTGGGCTGAAGCCGAGGCCAATAAGGCGGAGGAGGAGGCCGTGCAAGCTAGGGCAGCGACTGAACAAGCAAGGAATGAGGCCAACCAAGCTCGGGACGAGGTCAACCAACTAAGGTCCTAACTGTGAGCTTCCCATGCCGAGCACCAGCGGTTCCTGAGGGAGGAACTGCCCGATCGCCTGGCCCAGGCCATGGGGAAGTTTAAGTCATTCCCCGAGTACATGGACTTTTACTACTTCGGAATGACTGACCTGCAGGATCATATTATTGAAAAGCATCCTTACGTAGTGGACTCCGACTGGTCCCTCATTGTTGAGCCAAAGCAAGAAGAAGTGCAGCAGCCCAATCTGGAGAAGGTGGTCGAGGTGGATGGCTAGGACGGCGACGATGAGAACAACAATGCCGGGGATGGGGCCCAGGCTTAATCTTTTGTTTCTTTTTCTCCATTCGAGCTCGGGAGGTGTCCGGTTATTTGTACCTCCCTACCACTTCCATTAATAAAATTTTATCTTTTCCAAGTTCATCGTTTCTTGAAATTTTTCTTTTAATTTGAACTCTTCAAGTTTTTCTTTTCCAAGTGCGATTGTTCTTGGATGAAATGTTAATTCCATTTTTAGCTTTAGTGCTCCCTAAATTTAGAGCTCCTTGGGAATGAAGTTTGGACTTCATTTTGCCAAGTTAGATGTTTCTCGGGAAAGAATTAAGTTAAGAATTCATCCAAGTTGGATGTTCCTCAGGAACAAACATTCTTTAAAATGAATTTCGATCTTGTGTTCTCCCAATTTCGTTTTCACCAAGTTAAGCATCTTAGAAACGAAATGTCTTACTTTTCCAAGTTGAATGTTCATTGGGAACATGCTATCTAAATATTCCTCGAGAACAAACTTCCTTAAAAACGGATGATTTGTGTTTACCAAGTTTAGCCAAACAAGGAAGGTCTGTTTCTCGGTCGAGTAGAGCACAATAGCGTGTGGTACCCTATTCCCTGTCGCCCCTCTTAGACTTGTTTAAGTTCATTTAAACTTTTGCAAGTCTAATGTTGGTCGGCCATGGTCATGCTAGGGAAACTCTATCTGGGAAGTCTATACAATGACAAACTAATGGTTGGTGTTATACCGACTAGGCCCCTAGCCTAGTTAGTTGGGATGACTCTCACTCTTTTAAAGTTGGTGTCGGGTCCCCTGGACTGGAGTTATGGCCCCCCTCTTTAGGAGTTAAATATTCTTGACGCAAATTGCTCAATGAAACTGTGTAGAACTTTAGAATTTTCATTAATATATATTAAAATTCCAACCCTATTTAGCAGGTCTAGTTACAAAAGAATATAGCCAGAGATCAAAAAAGATTTCTGGCTCCGGTTAGTAAAAGAATTTCTTTAGAAGCTCGGTGTTCTAAGGATGACCAAGTAGGTCGCCTTCCATGTCAAATAGCCTGTAGGTGGCTGGACGGACAATTCTGCTCACCTTGTACGGTCCGTCCCACTTTGAACCGAAGGACCCCAGCTCAGGCTGCTGAACAGTGACTTTTTTTTAGCACTATGTCACCAAGTTGGAAACTTTTCAGTTGGACCCATTTGTTATAATACCAAGCAACGACTTGATTCCGAGCCTCGTTACGGATCATAGCATGGTTCCTTTTCTCCTCGAGTAGATCGAGCTCGGACATCATAATCTTAGCATTCTGAATTTCTTAGTACTGCTCAATCTTGAAGCTCTGTAGCCTAACTTCTGCCAAGATGACAGCCTCGGCCCCATAGACGAGGGAGAAAGGAATCTCCCCAGTGGTAGTCTAGGCAGTTGTTCGGTAGGCCTAGAGCACCTTTGGGAGCTCATCGATCCACGGGCCTTTGAGGTTCTCGAGTTTTTTCTTTAGGTTGTCTTTGATCGTCTCATTAACGGATTCAACTTGCCCGTTGCTCTAAAGGTAGCTCGGGGACGAGAAGACCTTCTTGATGCTGAACTGCTCGCACAAACAGAGGAGACTTGAAGACTCAAACTGTTTGGATTTTTTGGTCACAATGGTGTGCGGGATTCCAAACTGGCAAATGATGTTTCTCCATGTGACGTTGGTGCATTTGGCCTCGGTCATGTTGGCGCACGGTACTACTTCCATCCACTTCGTGAGGTAGTCGATGGCCATAATGTAATACTTGAATTGAGATCGGGCTTGAGGGAAGGGTCCGATAAGGTTGATGGCCCACTTAGTGAAAGGCCACGTTGATGTTACTGGGGTGAGCGGTTCAGCATGGTGTCCGGGTAGCCTAGCGAACTCCTGGCATTTGAGGCATGTCTGCGTAAAGTCCTTACAGTCTTGCTCCATGGTCAGCTAGTAGTATCCTTGCCGAAGACATTTTTAGGTCAGAGATTGGCCCCTAGAGTAATTGCCACATAGCCCCTTGTGGATCTCCTTCATTAAATATTGAGCTTCTCTAGGCCCTATGAACTTCAAACATGGGGTAGTATAGGCTCGCCGATAAAGCTTTTCGTCGATCATTGAATACCGGACCGAGCTGTTGTAAATCTAGCATGCCTATTCTCGATCGTCGGGCAATTAAACTATGGTCAGGTATTTGATGATTGGGTCCATCCAGGTAGTTTATTGCTCTTCGGCTACACTTGCTATTTCCTTGTTGATACTTGGCTCAGCTAATCTCTCAATGGGGACCGACGTGAGCTCGTTGTTGCCCAAGCCTGAGGCTAGCCGAGCAAGCGCATCGGCCTCAAAATTTTTGGATCTGAGGATTTGCCTGAATGAGTAAGCTTTAAACTGCCCAAGCAATGCCCTAACCTCTTGCAAATACATGGTCATGGATTCTGTTTCGGGCTTGGAACACCCAAATAACCTATTGGACGACGAGCGTGGAATATTTGTGGATTGTTATACGGTCCACCTCGAGGTCTTTCACGATTCTAAGTCTGGCCAAGAGTGCTTCGTACTCGACCTCATTATTATAGGCCTTGAAGTCAAACCGGAGTGCATAGATTGTCTTATATCAGTCCGGGCTAGTTAAGACCAGCCTGGCACCTGCACCCTCAACGTAGGAGGATTTGTCCATGAAAAATTTTCATTCTGATTTTGGCTCGAAAGCACCATTTCCTCTGCTGCTGCTCTGGGTATCTTGATCTTCAACGGGGGCCTTCTCGGCTAATGGCGTGCTCTGCTTGGCATCGGTGAACTCGACAATGAAATTTGCAAGGGCTTGGGCCTTGATGGCCTTCCTCAGGACAAAATGAATATCATATTGGCTGAGTTTGACCGAACATTTGACCATCTGCCTAGATATTTTTAGACTCTGGAGGACTTGTCGGAGGGGGCACTTCGTTGGGACTTGGATGGTGTAGCTTTGAAAATACGACCACAATTTCTGAGCCAAAGTGATGGGGGCAAATACAAGTTTTTCGAGTGGGGGGTACATTTCCTCGACACTGGAACGCATGACTATTATAGTAAACGGGCTTCTAAACACCGTCTTCTTCTCGAACCAGGACCGAGTTCACAACCTTTACTGAAATGACGAGGTAGGCATATAAATCTTCCACTGATAGAGGTTTGGATAGGAGCAGGGGCATGGCTAAGTATCAGTTTAGGTTTTGAAAGGCTTCCTCATACTCCCTACTCCACTCAAACCTCCCCTTGAGTACCTAAAAAAATAGGTGGCACTTGTCGGTAGACTAGAAAACAAGCCTAGAAAGGGCTGCCACTATACCGATGAGCTTTTGCATCTCCTTGACCATTCGAGGTGAATGCATATCGATTATAGCTTGAGCTTTAGCTAGATTGACCTCGATTCCTCTCTGGTTAACTATGAATCTGAGAAACTTACCAGAGCTGACCTCGAATGTGTGTTTTGCTAGGTTGAGTTTCATCCCATACTCTTGGAGAATGTTAAAGCTCGCTCAGAGATCGGCCACGTGATCTACTGCTCGGATGGATTTAATGAGCATATTATCCACATAAACCTCAATGGTTTTGTCGATCAGCTGAGCAAACATTTTATTGACAAGGCGTTGGTAGGTCGCTCCAGTATTCTTGAGTCCAAAAGGTATAACCACGTAGCAGTAAAGCCCTAGGTCAGTTACAAAGTAGGTCTTTATTTGATCTTCCTCGGCCATATGTATTTGATTGTAGCCAGAGTAAGCATCCATGAAGCTTAGTAGCTCGTGCCTGGTGGTTGCATCTAAGAGCTGATCTATTCGAGGTAGCAGGAAGCAGTCCTTGGGTCAAGCCTTATTGAGGTCGGTATAATTGATACAGACCCGTCATTTTTCATTCGCTTTCTTAACGAGGACCATGTTCGCCAACCATTCTAGATACATCACTTCTCAAATGAATCCGGCTATCAAGAGCTTCTAGACTTTTTTGTTAATGGAGACATACCTCTCCAAATTAAAGGCTCTCTTTTTTCTAGATTACTGACGTGTAGTCTGGTCAGACATTCAGCCAGTGACTGATGACACTAGGATTGATGTCAGGCATATCTTCGTGGGACCACACGAACACATCTCGATACTCTATAAGGAGCTTCTCTAGGTCGGCCTAGATCTTAGGTTTCAACTAAGAATCGAGTTGGACCATGTAGTTGGGACGTGCCGGGTCTAGGCTGAATGGCACTAAATCCTCTACAAGGGTGGCTCTCACCTCCTCTTTTGGCAGAAGGGGGTTAAGGTCTAAGAGCATCTTTGGCGCTTACTAGACGGGGAATTGGATCTTAATGACCTTATAAATGGTCAAGACGTTTAGTTGTCGAGCTGATGCGGCCTTGACAACATTGGCATATCATGCTCAGGAATCCTTTTGTTATGACCTAATGACTCCGACCCCATTGTCTGTTGGGAATTTTATGGCTAGGTGGTAGGTGGAGACCATGGCCTTCAATGCATTTAACGTCGGATGGCCGATGATGATGTTGTACTGTGGGGGTTTGTCGATAATGAGGAAGTCGACAATACGTGTTCCCCAAGCAGCCCCCTCACCAAAGGTGATCGATAGGCCGACCTTTCCAACTGCTCGGATACACTCGCCAGGGAATCCGTAAAATGGTGTCTAGACCGAGACGATGGTGCAACTGCTGATTTTCAGCTTATCATATGCCTGTTTGAACAAATGTCGGCCGAGTTACCATTGTCGATCAGCACTCGCCAAACAATGTTGTTAGCAATCTAGAGCTGGCACACAAGAGCATCGTTGTGTGGATGAACAAGCTTATTTACCTCTTCCTTAGTGAAGGTGATCAAAATATCTTGTTGGCAACTGTGCTCGAACATGTTGATGAGCTTGCCCCTCTCGACTAGCCGAGCTTCCCGTTCATAAGCACGCCGCCCACTCGACGTGTCCCCAGTAACTGGCCCTCCAAAGATTGTATGAACATATTCAGGGGTTCCGAGGTGTTCCCATTATCATCCCGAGTCAGTTGGTTGTCTCTCCTAGCCATGGAGCTCGGAGTTAGGACTCACTCTACGAACTCTCACAAGTGCCCATCTCAGACCAGTTTCTCGATCTGGTCCTTGAGCTAAATGCAATCATGAGTGTTGTGTCCCACATCCTTGTGAACATTGTAATACTTGTTTTGATCTTGCTTTACCTTGCTGCCCTTAAGCTTGGGTATGATCAACCAGTAAGTTTCTTCCACTCACCTGGGCAAGTACTTCATATGGGGCCTATAGCTCTGGAACTTGCCGGCTAGTACCTTTGGCTTCTCGGCTTTCTTTTCTTTCTTCCTCTTCTTGTTCTACTTGGCACCTTGATGGTCGAGAGCCGACTTCTACTTCTTCTCCTTCTTACTGCCGCTGTTGCTACTTTCTTCTCGGTGGCTCTTTATATACTCAGCACCATTGGCATACCTCTATGTCTAGTCGAGCATCTGAGAAAAAGTGTTTGGCTGCTCAAAAGCCGGCAACCAGGTCAATTTCTCGTCTCGAAGATCCCCGATGATGGCATGCTTCAAGGTCCCGTCTTCAACGTGCTTAACCTCGAGCGTTGCTAGGGTAAATCGATTAATATAATTCCTGACATTCCCATCTCTTCGCTTAACAACATATAGATGAGTTATTTCTTTTCTCCTCGACTTTGTTGTGGAGAAGGCGGCAGAGACGGCATCAAAAAGCTGGCAGAATAAGGTAATTATGGCCAGTTCTAGGCGCCGAAACCAATATCGAGCTGGTCTGATCAATGTCAAAGAAAAGGCTTTGCACATGACTGCATCGCTAGTGTTCTACAGAAGCATGTGCTTGCGGTACAGTTTAACATGCATGTCGACGTCGGTGATTCTGTCATAGGCCTTGATATGCAAAACTTTAAATTTTGGTGGCATAAGGGCCCATATGATGGCATCAGTGAATGGCTAGTCCAATACGCTGACATCGTCCAATCCAAACCGATTGTTACGGATCTCGTCGATTTGCCGTTGCAGCTCTTGGAGCTAGCAGTTGTTGGTATCTTTGGGCAATTCCACCCGAAAGGGTGTTCTGCCCTCAACCTTGTTGCCAGCCCCAGGCCAACGATTTTGCTCGACTTCGCCTTGACGTCTAAGCCGATCAAACACGGCCCACTTGTGGACCAAGTCGGCCTTATTGGAAAAGTCTATTGTTTGCTGAGATCCCTCTAGTAGATTATCTAGACTAGTCATAGTCAACTTCATTTATTCCTTGGGATGCCTACCCTACTCGACCTCTGGCTTGGTCAGCCTGGGCCAAGGGAAGAAGGACGAGAGCTTGCTGACGCTCTGCTTGTCACTATGTGAGTTGCTATGTGAGATCCGAATAGCATTTGTTAGTTCTCGGATAGGGTCTTGGGCAACCGAGTTGTGCATTTGTTTGGCCCTTGCTGCGCTTCCCTGACCCCCAGAGTAGGATCTCATAGCTCGGGGATGGCCTTTGGGTATGGCTGGATTTTAGTTTTTGGTTTCGGGCTTCTCCAGACCCCTCTTGTCGGGCACCCTCTTCCCAGGTGTTGCCTCACGTTACCATCTTGGATCATGGGCTAGTTGTGGCTGGTTATTGCAAGTAAAGGCATAGACACCCTTCTTTTAGCGCCAAAATATTGATGCTTACCAAGAAATGGCGGCGGATCAACACTACCTACGGCTGCACACGACTGACGGCTCTTCCCTGTTCGTTTCTACTTACTCGGATAGACCTGCAACAAGAGGAGGGACGCTTCTAAGGTAAAGGGAAACCTGTTAAGTAATAAACAAGGGCTCTCCGATGTTCAAGGCAGGTGTTGCTCGATAGAGAACGGGAGCTGGTTAGGTGGGAAGGAGCACGCTTGCCTGAATGCAATAAATGCACTCTATTTATAAGTTGCCACTCGAACTGGGTGTCAGATGGGTTTTGCCTACAACCCATGTGTCACATCAAGACGTGTCAGAAGGCAGAAGACAAGTGTCGTGCCCTCTGCCGGTGGATTAGTTCCCATCCAACGGTGAGTCGTCCACCATCTATTTGCCAGTGATGGTGAGTAGCTTCCTGCTTGCAAGTTAAAGAAATCCGATCCCAGCTGGTGTTTGACCTGAGGAGGCGACCATTACTACCGTGGCCTGGAGGGCCTTAAAAAGCACATTAGACAGACGATCATATTCGCTCCTAATAGGTCACACCGAGCAAGTTTGCCGACCACCTGGAATAGGACACCTTAGTGGCAGCGTCGAGCTCACCCCCAACAACTACATTTGATTGATACTTACAAATTAAGAGAAAATACACAAAGAATGAAAGAAAATTGCCGCAACCCACAAAAATGGCACATGAATTCACCTTGTGTCGATGATGGCTGGAAGGAAATATGATCAAATAATAGCTCAAATTCACACACACATATATGCATTCATAAACGCTTTTAATGTTTGCATATATGTGTTCAAAGTATTTAAGTTGTTCAAATATGTAAAAAGGTGTTAAAACTACACTTAAGGTACTTAAACAGGTTTTTACAAAAATAGGATTTTAAAACATTTTTTTAGGCATTTTTGGGCAACACGGATTGGCCTGCCAACCATTTTTGGTTGGCTTGCCGATGGCCCAGATTGGCCTGCCGAATGCCCTACATCGGCCTGCTGAAACTAGAAGATTTTAAGCCCAGATTTTCAAAAGTTCTATCGGTTTGTCGAACCTTGTATTTGGCCTATCAGTGGCAAAAGTTTGGCCTACCGATCAGATGATCATTTGGAGTCCAATTTTAAAGTTTTCAAACTTCGGCCTACCGAACTATTTCTCTGGCATGCCAAACTGTCTATAACAACTAGTTTTCTACCCATTAGAACTTCACTTTCAACGAAACTTTTGACTAAAAACTGAGTTTTTGAGGCCAAATTGAGTACTTGGGGACTATAAATACCCCTCCATTCATTGCGATATTAACTAAGAATCATAAGAGAGATTTGATATCATTCTTACGTTGTTTTCTCAAGCATTCACTTCATACACATTCTCTTGGGCTCAATTTGTTTCATATTTCCTTAAGAATTGCTCACAACTTCAAAAACAAGCCTTATATTGTATTCATTTTCTTTTGGAGTGATTAGTTTGTGAGTGTAACAAAATTCTTGTAAATCTTACCCTCTAACCGTTAGGTTTCCAAGCCTTATAATTTAGGGGACTTTGGTTAGACAATGTCCGTTAAAATTGTCATTTTGTAAGAAGGTGTAGTGAGTCATAAGTAGAGCAAGTCACCGGTGTTGTACAAAGAGTGATCGTGTCGAAAAGACAGTTTTATGGTGCAAGAGGTCGAGTGAAGGTTTTTGCTGGGTGATAGTAAATGTAGGCATATTCACTGAACTACTATAAATAGTGTTTATATTTCTTCTTCTTACTCTTTCACTTAAATGCAATTTCACTTATGTCTACTTATTTCAATATCTTAGTTTGTGTGTTTATTGTTTGAGCATATTTTATCTAAAATTTTTCAATAATTGTAAAAAGCTTTTAAACCCAATTCACTCTCTTTTAGGTAGCTATTCTTGAGCTAATAAATCAAGCCGGTGATTGGCCCTAAATACAAATTTGACTGTAGGATTTTACACCCTGCAAGATCAAATTCTTTAAAAGAGTGTTTTTTTCACTTCACTTGAATGTAATATTAATGGGGTGTTTTTCTTGTTAAACAAGTAATAATCTTGAAAACAATTGAATATTTACCCCCCGGAATCAGTAAAAGCAAACCGTACATGGCCGTTGGTGGAATGGCATGAGCCGTACTAGCCCTTCACTTGTATTCTTTTCCTCGTGCGGCGAGCAACGAGCGGTCAAAGTCTCTACCTCGAAATCAGAAAAAGAGGAAGAACCTCTTTTCCTTTTTTTTTTTGGTTATTAAAAGCTTATCCTTCTACTATTTACTTTACATCCATATCCACTGAACCTTTCATCTTAAGGCAACAAAATGTGGGGGTAAATTAGTAATTCCGAAAGAGCCAAACCAAGCTTTTGCGTTAAAGGGTTCTATATTGAGGCAAAACAAGCTTTCGGGATTTTTTCTTCCCCCTCAACAGCCAAGCTTTTAGTTGAGTGGCACCAAATGTTTCGGTGGGGTAGGGTTTTGAAAGAAGGATTCGGGTTCAGTCCCACTTACTAAAAAAAAAAGGAAAAGAAAAAGAAAAGAAAGTATGGACAAGTGGGATTAGTTAATGGGGAATTTTGTCGGCACGAGAAAAGTAGTGCACAAATAGAATGTGGTTGTAAAGGATCAACCAATTTTTTTTTTTTTTTTTTTTTTATATAAAGAGAGGAGGAATGCCATCTATTTTAATGGGGTTAAGCGTAACTCGAACCTTTAATTTATGATTGGGTGGAATGACTTACAACCAACTGAGTTTTAATAGTGTTGTTGGGATCTTATTTTTGTGTTTGCATTCAATATAAAAAAATATGTATGATTTATGGTGATTTTTAAAATAAATTTGAGAATATTTTTGGATTTTATTTATTGAGTTTTTTATTTTATTTACATTGCTTGTGATGCGCATTGACTGTGCAGAACATGAAACTGCTTAATTGATTGCTATCTTTTCGTGAAAAGTTTGGTAAGTGATATTAACTACTTTCTTATTTTATTCAAATTTATTTGATTGGGGTCTTCCAATAAAATTCGGAATTTGAATGTGAGAAAAAAAGAAACTAACAAGTTAACTTTTTCATTTCCTTTATGGTTTCTAAATTTTGAATACAAGCGACATTCATTTGTCAGCACTATAAAAGCACTGAGACATTTGTCACTACAATTTTCGACACAATAAAGTTGAACTTTTTTTATTTGTTTCAACGTGAAGATTTTGGGATACGGCCCTAAACTTAGGAAAAGAAATCTAGACACTTTCCTAGAATTCAGTATGGCTTATTTAGCAATCACATATTGTGTTTTACACTTAGAACTTAATAGAGAAAGGAAAAAAAAAAAAAAAAACCAGGCTTAAGCTTTGTCTCTCATATCTTGTTGTCTTTGTGCATTCAGCAATCTAGAGTAAGTCTCAAGAGAAGCCAAAGGCAGGTTGTGCTTGGAGTCGTCATTTGGACTGAAGGCGAGCATTGAGCTTGGAGTGCATTAGTTGGTACAAAGGCGAGTCGAAATCTTGGAGTAGAACGAAGAGTACGAAGGTAAGTTAGAACGAGATATCCTAGGTTCAACATTAGTGTAAATTCTTATCTTTCTTATAATTCTAATTATTTGTAACTGTAATTTAGTTTTAATGAAGTTCCTTTTTTATCTGGTATTATTAGCACGTGTAGTTTTTTCCCCATTAGGGGTAAATAATCATACCGCCGTGTCATTGATTTTTATACTTATTTACTTTTCCTAACAATTTTTAATTATCATATTAACATAGTGTTATTGAGTTGTTTTGTATACACGCACGTTTTAATAGTCCGTCAAGTCTAACAAGTTAACCGATTATTACACTGTTTATAATTTTATTTTGTTAAAGAGATATTTTACCACATAATATTTTTAATTTTAACTCTTTTTTATTCTAGTGCCCTTCTGATTTTCATAGTCAAATTTGTCCCAAACTTTCCTCATTCTATAATTTTTTTAATTAAAATACTTCTTTACCTTGCAATTCTTCTAATTTTAAAAGATTTTCTATTAGGATGAGCCGACCATTATGAAAGCCAAATCTGAAATCATTGCGCATTGGGCTCTGCTAAAGTAAAGAAGAGACGGGGCCCTTACTGGAATTTAGAAGATTTTCGCTTTTCTTTTGTAACTTTTGTTTTGTTTGTTTGGAATGGTTGCAAGTGGGCCCCGTTCTGCTTTAGGACAAAAGGTGGCCCACAAAAGGTCTGGGAAAGTGGAGTGGGCAGGTCAAATGAGAGTTCAATTTCTTGTGCAAGTTTACTTTTTAATTGGTGGATGCAAGTGCATGAGAGGTTTCTAATCTTTACACGAGTTGTACTTAACGTACCCTTAGAATGCTTTCGATTCCAAAGTGACTGTCTTGCCCATTCAAGAGAGAAGTTCTTGCTTATTATTAATGAGTACAAGCAACAGTTGCAACAACAAATACTGTAAATGTTCGGAGTTTCTTCCCATTAAATTAGCTCATCATCAATAATAAAAGTATGAGCCAAACAATCATAAAATAAGATAGCCTTATTGGCTTTTCTATACATGTCACATAATTTATCTCCTGAAAAAAATAATAAACTTAATTCATCTAACAATAATAATCTAAGATCATATAATATGAAGAAAAATGATTCATAGTTTAGGCAATTGTCAATACAGCAGGCTCATATAAGCAACAAAAGGTCGACGGAAATGGCTTTAGCTTCAATTTTATGGACCAAAAAAAAAAAACCACCATTAAGTTTATTTGTAAGAGCTGTCGTAACAAAAACTTCAAATCTTTGATAACCACTCCTATTCCCATAACTTTTAGGGTATTTTCAAGGAAGGGTTCAAACCATAATAGTTTAAAGTACACAATATAACATGTAAGAGTTTTATACTGAAATATACTTTTGATTTACACTATAATATGTAAGGGCTTTACAGTGTTTACGGTTGGAATTCTAGAGTTTAAATTATTCTTTGAAGCACCTTATTTATTTTTGGAGAACATAGAAGCATCAGCATTAAGGTCTTTCTTCTCTTCTCAAAGTCAGTGTATGTCTTTTTGTGCAAAAAAAAAAAAAAAAAAAAAGGTAGAATTCGTCAAATTTATTGGATTCTTCAAATTATATTATATGTTTGTTTTAATCCTCTGTAACTTTTAAAAGGTCTTGAAATCACATTTATGAATAACATTGTTTTTAGCGATTACATATTTCGAGCTTTGTTGGAGACATCTTGACAAATAATATTTTTACAAAACTAATTATAAAGAAATAGGATTTTGGACATATTTTTTGTAAATAGCAAATTTATTAAGTAAAAAATATATTTACTACAAGCAAAAATAATTTATCAAGTAATTTTTCTATTTACTATTATTTATTACAAATATTTTTGAAATGTACTATTTACTTTAAAAATGTTATTTACTTAAATTTTCTCTTAATTTATGAATTGCAAGATTAAAATTAATCTCTTGCCGAAAGAAGAGAAAAAATAATTGAAAGCGAAAACCCCACCAACTGATGACTATTACCTTCTTCGATAATACCGCCAACTGATGATAATCACTTTCCGCTGATGTGGCATTTATTTTGACTAATGCAAAAGTATATTATTCCGTAAGACAAATATAAAAAAATAAAAAATAAAAAAGAATATACATATATACATACATAACACCCACATAGCCCACATACGTGTGTTTAGGCGTGTACATATGTGTACTCAAAAAAGCAACAAAGAGGAGAGAAGATATTTTTGAAGGGTGTTTGGGAGTGGTGGGAATCACTCAGTTTCTATCATAAACTTAATTATAAATAGTAAAAAGCTTTCACATGCTATAATAATAATAAAAAAAATTACTACAATATAAAACTCTCATATACTATAGTAAAAATGATTTCACACCACTTGTTTCTACACCCATGAAGTTTGGTAGCGGAAAATGAGAAATCAGAAACGAGAGAAAAAGAATAAACAGATGAGAGAGAATAAAAGGGAAAGGGCGTGTGAACAACGCACATGGTTTTATACCATTTTCCCCTATTTATATGGACCCTACGTCCTTGTTGGACCAACAGGAAAGACACAAGGAAACTTCACCGTGTATGTTCACATGCTTCATTTTAATACAAATACAATACAAAAAAAAAAAAGTAATTTTCTGCAATAAAAAAAAAGAGATCAATTTTTTAACTAACTAAACAATTATATATTTACTAACAAAACCTATGAGTAGTGTAAATGCTTCTCATCCCATTATTTAAAAAAAAAATCACCCATCTATTTTTTTTCCCTATAAATTGGTTTGCAAACTCACCAATCCGTCTCATTCCTGTGAAGTTGCATGGATTTGAGCGTGAGTTTAAGTTTTACATTAATTTATGTTAAATAAAATGTTTATCAATAAAAATTTCAAGTGCATATTTTTAGTAAATATTTCTTAGGTGAAACTTTTTTATTTTTATTCTTTTTCTTCTTTAGTCTTTAGAAACATATTCCTTTCTCTGCTTCTCAACAAGATGCAACATTCCCATTAAAAAAGGGATATTTATATTTTTATACCCTCTATTCTTAGTTAATTCGAACTTGTACCTTCTGTTTTGAATCTCATTTAATTTATACTTTTAGATTTGATTTAATATAAAAATTTATAACTTTTTCCAATCAATATCCAATTTTGACACTAAAAATTGCCCAAAATACCTTCAAATTGGAAATAAGAAAACTTTACAAATTTAAAATACTCTATACTAGTTTTCGACTTTAAAAATGTATAAAATACTTTAAAAATTAGTGTTTTGCATGTTTTTGTTTTCCTTTTTCTTTTGAAAGTTTTAATTTTTTCTATTTTACTTAAGGATAATTTGATCATTTTAAATATCAAAATCAATTATTGACTACAAAAGGCATAAATTTGTATATTAAACTTAATTGAAAGTATAAATTTGATAAGATAAAAAACCAGAGATTATATATATAGGGTGTTTGGTTAGGGGTGAAAAATAGTAGTAGGAACCGTTTTTATCGTAGCATATGAGAGCTTTATATTGTTTATAACTGAGTTTGTGATTCACACTATCCTTAGCCAAACATCCTAATAATGTTTAAATAAACCTAAAATATATATTATAAAAAAATAAACAACCTAAAAAAATCTTCAAAAAGAAAAAGAATATATAATAATATTACATTTACAGAAATTAAAAAAAAAAGAAGAAATAATACTATATAATATAAAATGTACATGTATATTGTGCATCGGGAAACACGAAATGAGAGACGTGAATCCGAAAACCACATTTGGAAACTTCCGTCTTAGGGTGGTTGTCCTGCCTACCATTCGGTTCCTTTTTTTTGTTTTTTCCTCTTTCTAGAAGAATATTGAAAAAAAAAAAAGAAAAAAAGACTCTCAACCTCAACAGAAAATAAAATGAAATGCAGAAAAACAAATAATACCAACAACACCACCAGCAAAGCTCTCTTCTTTCCGATCTTTTTCTAATTCTTTAACAAACCCAACTTTTCTCTTCTTCATGTTCTTCTTCTTATCTTATTGTTTGTCTCTCTAAATTCTCAACTCAGCAAGAGAGAGAAGCAAAAGAAAATAATGGGCTTTTGGTTGTCGGCGATTTTGATCGCCGGCGCCGTTGTTTTGCCGTTGGTTGTGGGTGAGTTTATTCCGGCGACGTTGACGCTTGAGAGAGCTTTCCCGGCGAACCACAGAGTGGAGGTGAGCGAGCTCGTGAGGAGGGACCGAGTCAGACATGGAAGAATTTTGCAAACTTCTTCAAATGGGGTCGTGGATTTTCTCGTTGAAGGGACTTTCGATCCCTTCGTTGTTGGGTAGTTTTTTCTTCTTTTCTTTTTTGTCCTTAAAATTTTGTTTTGAGTGATTTTTGTACTTTTTATTTCTTAAAACTTGGATTTTTCAATTTTGAGTTTTTTTTTTTCTTTTTTGGATTGTTATTAATACAATCTGTTTTTTGGTCTTAATTTATTGATTCTTTGGTAATTTAGCGCTATTAATTGTGACTCCATTTTGGAAATTTCTTAAAGAGGTGTTTAATAACATGGTTGTTATTTGCTAATTAATAATGTAGTAATTTACTTTGTCTTGATTTTGCTTTGGCTTTTTGTTCACTTTATTTTCCTTTTTGGAAATTATTGCTACTTCTTGCCATCTATATGTTTGATTGAGTATGATTGCTCTTTATGTTTGTCCTTTTTTTTTTTTTTTTTTTGGTTTGTTGAGTTTGTTCCTGTTTTGCAGGCTGTATTATACAAAAGTGCAATTGGGTTCTCCTCCAAGAGATTTCTATGTTCAGATTGATACTGGAAGTGATGTTTTGTGGGTCAGTTGTGGTTCCTGCAATGGCTGTCCTCAGACTAGTGGACTCCAGGTATTACCATATCTCCTTACCTTATAGATCTTTTGTATCTTTTTTTCCCCTTTTTAATTTAGTTTCTGAGGATTAACGTAAAGACAATACCGATGGGCTAAGTCTTCAACCACTATGTATCTCATGTTTTCATATCATTGAATTTGTAATAACGAAAAAAAAATGACAATAACATGTTCTTCTCAAACCAATTTCTGTTATTTGATTGCTTTGTTGTTTGTCTTACAGATTCCGCTTAATTTCTTCGATCCCGTGAGCTCATCGACTTCATCTTTAGTTTCGTGTTCAGACAAGAGATGTGGTCTTGGGATTCAATCATCAGATTCTGCTTGCTCCTCTCAGAGCAATCAGTGTGCTTACGCATTCCAGTATGGAGATGGCAGCGGAACATCGGGCTACTATGTGTCCGATTTGTTGCATTTTGAATCGATTCTTGAGAATTCCATTATTCAAAATTCTTCTGCTCCTATTCTATTTGGGTAAGCTAGTCTTGAAAAGATGACTCTGTCATGTTCTCTTTTTTTTTCATTGCTTGGACTTTGGAAGTTCATTGCCGCTCATGGAGAAATTTTTGAAAACAGGTGTAGCACCTTGCAGACAGGGGATTTGACAAAGTCGGAGAGAGCGGTTGACGGGATCTTTGGCTTTGGGCAACAGTCAATGTCTGTTATCTCGCAGCTATCTTCGCAGGGAGTAGCTCCAAAAGCGTTCTCCCACTGCTTGAGAGGTGATAATGGTGGTGGAGGCATATTGGTCCTCGGCGAGATTGTTGAGCCAAACATAGTTTATAGTCCACTTGTCCCCCAACAGTAAGTTTTTACCACCTTCAAATTGGAGGTAGTCTGCAATAATCGCCTAGATTTTTCTTTCTTGTTGCTGGACACGATGAAATAACTATTAACTAGTGCTCCCTTGTGTTATGTCTTACAGTGTTAGATACCTTTTCTTTTTAGTGTGATACAAAATATAGGTTTCATATTAAGTGGACTTCAGTTCAGAATTCCTTCCTGCAATATTTGTCTCAGATTACAACCAATAGTCATCTCTTAGTTTAATGCTTTCTCTTGTTTCTTTAAATCTGAATAGTTTATTTCTTTCAATGGTTTATCTTCATTTTTATCTCCTGCAGGCCATTACATTCTAATTTTAATAATATTCTGAACATTTGTGATAGTTTTTAATTTGATGTAGAGGAATGAATAAATCTCATAGATATAAACACTTAAAGTGAAGCTGACTACCGATGGTGCGTCTGATCTTTCAGGCCTCACTATAATTTGAATCTGCAAAGCATTTCTGTCAATGGTCAAACTTTATCCATTGATCAAGCAGTATTTGCAACATCAAGCAATCGAGGAACCATAATCGATTCCGGTACAACTTTAGCATACCTTGCAGAAGAAGCTTATGAGCCGTTTATCAATGCTGTAAGTACGGAGCATGCAAATTAATCAATGTTCGACCGTCCATACATCATGTTATAATGTTGCTTTTTGCCTTTTAACCGAGTCATCATCTACTTTTAGCAATGGAACCAAGTATAGGCAAGCCAACCATATTATTTAAAATATAGGATTATTATCCTATTGCAGATTAATGCTGCAGTTTCACAATCCGTGCGCTCTGTTCTTTCTAAAGGAATCCAGTGTTATTTAATTACTGCCAGGTTTGTTCTTGATAAGATTATCTTAGTCCTTTCTTCTTACTTTCTGTGTATTTGTGTAGGATCCTAACTCTTAACTCTTCATTTATCTGTGGTTCAGTCCCACTGATATATTTCCTCAAGTGAATTTGAACTTTGCTGGTGATGCGTCGATGGTTTTGAGACCTCAGGACTACCTTATACATCAAAATTCTATTGTGAGTTTTTTAGCTTTGTTCATGTTACTCATCTGAACTTCCTTAATCTTGTTTGGAAGTGAATATAGAGGGATAGGAAAAGCATTGTTTAGAAATTCGCCATATTGTCTGTCATATCTTTTATCATATTTCTTTCCTAAAAAAAATGTTTTCTCATAAGTTTACTACTAGGATTTTCTCTTACATTTTTCCTTCTCTCCACAATTGGAGAGACAAAAAAAAAAGGGGTGAGACCCACCGACATTTTATTTTTATCTATCCGCGTAAATCCTTCGTACAAAACAACTCAACTTACCGGTTTTCACGCAAAAAACCCTCCACTTATTTCGTTCTCTTCGCTTTTCATTCTTGCTAAACAAAGTTTAAGTTCTGTATTGAACTCTTTCAGATAGTTAGTTGTTTCTTTGAAATTGACTACTTTTGAGCTTCATCTCTATTCTTTCTCATAAAGTTCCTGGCATATATAACCATATTTGGCCTTTACACTCTCTAAATAGCTCCATGAAAATAAAGACACATGACTTTGTCCCTTTTTTATCCTCCTGAAAGTGTCTTGTACTTTATTTCACTACCAACGGTTCTATCACAATGTTCTAAATAAAACCTTGCCATCCTTGTTTTAAAGTTTGATATATCTATACTTTGCAGGGCAACGCTGCTGTTTGGTGCATCGGTTTTCAGAAAATTTCGGGTCAGGGGATAACAATTTTAGGAGGTAATAGACACCATGCTTGAAACTTTTGTTAGAGTACTTGGTTGAGGAGATTGTAAACTTGTGGAGTCTTGTTATATATTAGCTCATGAATTTTCACACTCATTTCTAGAGTTTAGTTTTGCTTTGTTCGAACATTTATTATTAGGTAATGGTTAAAGCAGAGACTTTTAATTTTTGTTTATGGATACTTTTATTTTCTGCCAAATTGTGTTATTCCAAGGGTAGCTCAAAGTACAAAGTGATGGTATTTGGCTTTTTCTTTTTGTCCCTTGATCACTTGCTATTCGTTTTCAGAATGTGTCCCAAGCATCTGCTTTTGTCCTATATTTTTTGCTGAATTTTTTTCCTTTTATTTTGTCTCTATTAAGTATTCATATATCTACAGTGACTTGTCTAAAATTCTTGAAGATAAGCCTAACATCATCTTCTTTTTGGCAGATCTTGTCCTTAAAGACAAAATCGTTGTTTATGATTTGGCTGGTCATCGGATAGGATGGGTCAACTATGATTGTAAGTGTCAGTACCCTACCATTACCATAATGCAGCAGTTGGACACCCCAAAGTGATCGAAATTATTCATTTTTCCTTGTAGTCTAAGAATGAATACGACTTTTCTTTGGTCGTAAAACTACCATTTGATTGAAAAAGAATGCAAATCGCTGCTGCATTAAATGTGGGATAAATTGTCGGAAACTTGAGACCATACTTACTAAACTTCTAATTTTGTTGGAAAGTGCTGCAAAAAGACTCATCCAAGTTCCAGAGCCAACGCTGATATCTGACCTATTGCATATATCTCTCTTATTTTACTAGGTTCAATGTCGGTTAACGTCTCCACAACTTCTAGCATGGGGAAAACCGAATTCGTCAACGCAGGGCAACTTAGTGATAGCAGTTCATTTCGAAGCGAAGCGTACAACTCATTACCTCTTTGCATTCTGGCCTTTTTTGTGCACGTAGCAATTCTCAGGACTTTCCAGTTCTTGTAGTATTCATGTGAAAAAAGAGGATACGCTGAGGCCTACCATTCTTTATTCTCTTTGTATATGACTACTGGCTTGCCAGTTTATATTTACAGCAACTGGCAAGATCACAATTTGTTGCTTATTTTGATCACAGCCAGTGAATTGTTCAGTGTGCAATAGCTGTTATTATTATTATTTTTTCCTCTTTGGTCTTCTTTTTAACGTCTGAATTGTATTTGTTTTTAGTTATCAGAATATAGAGCTAGATATTTGTTCTTGTGCCAACTCTTGTAAATCACAATATATACAGAGTTGTTGGCTCAATGGCAAATTTGTTTGGTAATAAAACTTACCTTTGTTTCCATTACTTGTTTGGCAGACAAATAACGTAACGGACATCAAAACGTGTGAAAAATTAAGCGTATCAAATGAAAGTGTTCGGCATGGTAGTTAGAACTATTGATTAGAATCGTAAACACTATAGCATGTGAGAGCTTTATAATGTAGTAATTTTTTTGATTTTATTGTAGCATGTTAGAATTTTATAATATTCTTGACTGAAAAGTAGACTGACTTGTTAGAACATCAATTGGCATAAGATATTTGTATCATGCATGCCTTTTAGAGTACGACTGTTTATAAGGATTCCGGGCTTTTTCCGTCGACGCATTTTCATACTTAGATGGAAAAAAATAACAATGTGGCACAACTCAGGTCAAAATAGGATTTGCCTATAATTCGAGAATTAAAATGGAATTGTTGTAAGATGTGTGTCCACCATTCAATTTTTAAGCTGAATTTGCATGTTCCACTTCAGTTTGCCAGATCAAGTTCCTCTTATTTAAAAATTGGAATAAATTGACTTAAGCCTTTAGGGAAAAGAATCAAACGTACTTTTATGCTGCCTTTGATTTCAAGATTTTCATTCAAGTGAGTAGAAGACAGATTCATCAATGAGGCTTCTCAAAAACGTGAAAGGATAGTTGAGGTTCTTTCTGGTTAATAGTTTTAGCTATCATAATAATAACAACAATAATAATAAAAGCTCATGCAATGTCTGATCTCCGTTATCCATATCATACAAAAGAACCCCTTGTCAGCTTTTAAGCATATGGACAACTAACACAAAATGCTATACAGATTTAGGCTGCATGACTTGTAACATAAAAAGCAGTTGATTTTATCATCAAACAAACATACATATGATTACGGATACGGGATTCATTCTAGATTCTCTAGAAAAAAATTCACCATCCCAAACTGCCTTGTCACTAAAATGAGCACACGTCTACAACAACTTTAACTAGCAGGTAAGGATTTTTTTTTCTTTTTCTTTTTTTTTTTTTGACAAGTAAACCAGTGAAAGTAAACTTTAAAAGCTACATACAACGGACACAAAGCAGCCTTAAGTCATGATTACGATAGGAATGGATGACCAGAAGTTGTGCTTGAATAGCCAGAAACTTCTAAGGTAGAATCTTCATCATCATCACCATCTTCTCCAATAGGGAAGGCATCAGACGGCATTCCTAGTGCACATTCCAGAGAAGCATTAATAGTTATTTCCTCATAAGACCCGTTTATGGTTTCATTTCTTTGAAGCTGCAATGCATAAGTCAACTGCCATTCCACCAATTGCATTGTAGGCCTCTCAGATACACTTTCCCTCAAACACTTCTCCGCTACTTCACCCACCAGCGATGGATCTAGGATCTTCCCTAGCTGCCCTTTTCTTCTCCAAATCATCCCCCATTTCGCTAAGCTCACAGTATCCTGCTCCTCAGAGAGAGTAAAAATGGCTGGTCTAGCACGAATCACCTCAAGAAGCAGTACCCATAATAGCAAACATCGGATTTGTCCGTGTATTGTGAGGACCTAATATATTCAGGATCGAAATAACCGAAACTACCTTTGAGTTCAAGACTCGTTGTTGGGATCAGCAGGACCCGCCTTAGAAAGGCCAAAATCAGCAACCTTCACAACATAGTTCTCATCAAGCAAGATGTTTGTCAACTTGACATCGCGGTGAATTATCATCTCAGATGAACCAGTGTGCAAGTAGTGAAGGCCCTTTGCTGCGCCAAAGCAAATCTCAAGCCTTGTCTCCCATGAAAATTTGGGCTCCTTTGATGATTTTTGAGCCTTGCTCTTTGTTTCATAGAGATGACCTCTCAATGCCCCCTTTTCCATGAACTCATCAACTAGTAATATCTCAGACTTGTCATCACAATACTCAATGAGAAAACAAGATGCTTGGGGTGGATTTGAGACAACACCCTGATTTCTAATTCAAACTCGTGAAGACCATGTCCATGCTCGGATTCACCTCATTTCACCGTTCCATGTCCCCATTCACCTCGTTTCATGGCCACTTTCCTGTCTTTAAGATTTCCTTTATAAACTTTTCAAAAACTGCCTTCTCCAATCACCAACTTCTCATCGAACCTTATAGTTGCTCACTGAATATCGGCATAAGATACCTTCAGGTTAAGGTTTAACTTTCTAGTTCTGTTAGGCTTCGGTTTCTGATGCTTTAAGATGAGAAAAACCTCGATGGATATGCCCAAAAGGAGAACCACACAAACAACAGTCGAACCAACTAGCACATTTCTCTTCTTCGTCTTATGCTGATTATGGGAAGAACTCTACCACATTTGTTTTGCATCTTGAAAATCTTCAATCCATTTAAGAGAGGAGTTGAATTTGTAGTCCATAAAGAATCTCCAGGCTTCAAACCCATGCTTACATTGATAAATAAAGAACCATATGAATCCACAATGAGATCATAGCAAACGGACGTCTCAATTCTTTTGTTATATTGAAGGACTTCACCAACCTCTCGAATTTTTGGAAAATAAAGAGACTGAACTCAGAGAAGTTAGGCCCTGCACTGATAATGTCGCAAAAGTGGATGCGAACTAGGTGATGCGCAACGCGCTCAGTGACTTGAAAATCCATCTCATTTTGATGAAATTAGATTTCACATTTAGCACTTTTCCTGTCCTGTAAACGCTTTCCGGAGCAGTGTACTCCGTAACCCCATTATGCCAAGCAAGTTTGCCTCTATAGACTCGACTGATCCCGGCAGCTTCTTCATTGAATAGAAAAACATCGTCTTGGATCTATCTCCTCCATAAAGTATCCTTCTCTGGTGCAATAATGGGACCCCAAAAATTGATCCTATGGACAGGATGCAAAACTAAAGAGAGCAATCCAGTGTAATGCTTCTTGTTACTTGCAAAAGAAGTAACCAAAGAACTGGAATCTGAGATGAAGTCATCAGGCACCGGAAACACTTCTGTTGCATTCACAAAAGCAAGAGATGATGATTTTTGAGAAGGCACAAAGCATAAGCTGAATAATTTATATCTGATTGCGATAAGAAACTCCTCAATTAGTTCAGTACTAGTTCTTTCTCCAACACTGAATTTGGACAACAGGGAAGGCCCAGAAGCTGAGATATCAAAAATTGCGGCGGACAGGTTGATACTCGGAGTTGAGAAGGAAAAGAAATGAAGGCGTACCACGTGCGTCCTGTTGTGGCCGGAGAGTTGGAGATCGTACTTAAACGGTTGGTTGGAGATTCTGGCGGTGCGGTAGAGAAACGGCGTGTTGTTTGAAGGGTTGGGATCCTTGATATCTTTGCTTTTTCCAAAAGATAGAGAGGATGGACAGTTCAGATCTCCCTCAAAGATTCTGTCATCAGAAATATTGGTGCTGGAATTTGATCCACAGTTGATGAAGTACTTCTCAGGTTTAGTGTAGTTTGATGAGGATGAATTCAAGTGAAGAGAGTTTGAGAAGGAGGAGGAGACATAGTGGGAAGTGAAGCATTTTTCTTTCTGGGGTGATCTGATGATGATTTGTTTTTTGACTTCAGGAGTTTACAAATTTTAGCTTTTCTTTTATCTTTTCCGGGATTCTGAGGCGTACAGGAAAGAGAAAGTTCATTGGAAACGACTTTTTGAGAAGGTGTAAGAATCTCCAGTGCAATGTTTAATTCAAATTTAAAGTATATCAAGTAGGAATATCACTCCGTAATACATTATTATTTTTTAGGAATAACATAAGTAGTCCTAGATTCTCTATTCTCTCTAAAATTAATCATTATATTAAAAAAAAAAAAAACAGTTAAATTAAACTCGTAGACGATATATCCATGGAACATATCAATAAAATTTCTTCTTCATTGACTGTATGATCTCCCAACCAGTACCAAAATTTGTTCTCCCCTTGTTGCCTTGCTATCCTAAAGAGTAGGGGTATTCACGGATCAAATTACATATATTAAAGATCTATCCATAATCTAATGTGTGCATATTACATTGATAAAATTTCAATTCAAAACCAATCCTTGAACTCCCTAGTTCAATCCAATCTAATCTAAAAACCGCAAATTTTGAGGATTGGACTCCGCGGATTCACATAATGAGCTTTTAAATTTATTAAAAAACTAGCAATTAAAATTAACATAGTATAACATAACATAAGTTAATAGGTTCGTTTAGGAAATCAGTTAGAACTTGAGATTAGAATTTATATATTGTAATATATGAGAGTTTTATACTATAGCAAACTACTATAGCATGTGAGAGCTTTACAATATAGCAAATTGAACTTGTTTTTTAAATGGACTTCTCAAACAAAGTGGATAGAGTTCAACATAGACAACCTAATAGAATGTAAGTCTTTGATAATAAATTAAATTGTAGCATTACAAAACATCAAAACTAACAAATTTAAATAAACTCTATACATAAATGAATGTCATGAGTGAATAATGTAGGTTTTTGTAATTGGACTAAGATTTTTTTTTCTAACTATATAAACTTTGCACAGCCTATTGTAATGTAATAACCGAAAAAATCTAAAAATTAATAAGTATAATTAATTAAGGATTTTTCCATAACTATGCTCTTAATTCATAAGAAAGTTTAAGTTCAGAGTTTATAAGTTTAAATTTTTGTAAGAACTACAAAAAATGTTTATAATAGAGCATAAAAATTTAAGAAAATGAATGAAAATTTACATATTTAAGCCAAAGTTTTCCTTGAAAACCTAAACATTTACTTATGCGTAGAGATTCATGGATTTACAGCTTAAATTCTATGATTTTATAATTAGATTAAAGTTGGTATTTTACGTAAGGACTAGAAAATTCACAAGTTAAATTGCTACTTAATTACGCTTTATAATTATGAAATTTTCTAATTAACACCTATTTAGAAAATCTTAATAACTATAAGATTTCAGTAATAAATAATGTTATAAATGCTCCTTGTATAAAACATATAGTGGATATGATATTATGATAGCACACTTGGTTAATTAAAATAATTACATAATATGCTAAATTATGGTTTTATGATTTAAGAACCTCATGTGTGGATCAAAGTAATGACCTTTATAAGAATCTCAATTAGAACATTTAAATTGAGATTAATTGGTAAACAGGAATTTTTGACTCATGACAATTATTTGGAGCTTCTATATGATGATATTTTAGCAAGAGAAATTAGATCGTAGTGATCAATACCTCAACACCATAATCCAAAAATGGTGAGTGCAAAGTTTATGAATATAAGATCGATCTTGCTTTTAAATGAGATCATAAAGCATGATAAGAATTTTCTTAGTCATATGGATTATTGAAAATTCAAAAATTTACAATATCTTACATATGTGCAGTTAGTTATTTACAAGCAATAATAATAATAATAATAATAATAATAATAATAATAATAATAATAATAATAATAAACAACGTTAATTGAGTCCACAAGCAGTTCACAAGCCTTTAAAACAATGCAAAATCACAAACAGATTGCTTTCAGATTCATATTGTGATTAAGGAAAGTTTAAAAAGCATCGATGGATTAGATACAGACTCATGAACAACTTTTTATCATAAGTAATCCTAGTTTTACCATAAAGCATGAAATTATGCTAAATTTATGAATTAAATTGATTTATAAATAGTCAATTTGATTTATGAAATTTTTTATAATTTATGACTATTTTTTATGATCAAGTCAGAAGTTTTTAATATGTTTGCATATGAAATATGAAAATATAGCTAATAAAAAAGAAAATTATAATGAAAAAAAAATATATGTTTCATTTATTGGTTATCATTTTAAAGTTTTAGAATTTATGAAATATTATTTTGACCAAGAAATCAAATTTTAAGATTTTATCAAAGCATTGAAATATAGAAAAATTATTCTTTACAAAAAATGGTGAGAATTCATTGATCATCAATTTTGAAGAAAAAGGTCAAGGTTTTACATTTCTAAATAAAATCATAGAATTCAAAAATAAGTCTAAAACCATGAAAATGATTTTATGACAATATGAAGATTTTAATAGGAGAATAATATAGTAAGACAATTAGAATTTATTTGATTAGTTTTAGAAAGACCAAGAATATTACAGTTTTAAAAAGTACGACTATGTTTACAAAAATTTTAAAGTTTACAGATAAAAAATGTGATTAATCCAACCACAACACATATTCAAGTTTGAGGACCTACATACAGTGTGCATAAATACAAGTGAGGAAAAAAAAATTGACCAATAAAAAATCAGAGCCCTCTCTCTACTTTTTTTCTCTACTCTCTCTTCTCCAACTTCACTGTAGACTCTGGGGTCTGCTTCCAACACCTCTCGCACCAACAGATAGCTCGTCACAAGCTGAGTCCAATACTATGCCGAGCTACTCCAACTTTGTTGGAGTAGCCTGTACACGCTATTTAAAGCCACAGCTGGCAAGGTTTCTCTGCCTTCTAAGCACCGGTCGACACGATCTTGGTGTCTACGAACTTAAATCGACAAGGCAAAGAGAATGACACCAATATTTTCGGTCAATTTTAGCTGGAATAGCCCGATGGAGCTATCCCATCTTTGCTATTGTGCCCCCTATTGAATATGTCATATCCGACAATAGTGATAGATATCGATGGTGCCAAGAGGTTTAGACCAACACGGTGCATTTTTCCCCATTTGTAATTGGAAAAATCTAGAAATTAATAAGTATGATTAATTAAGGATTTTTCCATAACTACATCATTAAGTACATGAGAAAGTACAAGCGTAAAATGTATAAATGCAAATTTTTGTAAGCATTATGAGAAACGCTTATGAGAGAGCATAAAGATTTAAGTAAATGTTTGACTTTAAACAAGTAAATTCATTCCTAACAATTTGAATAGATCAGACACCTAATCGATTACACTAGAGAGAAATCATGCAATTAAATAAAGATTTACTTAGAAACTCGAGCGATTACTTATGGGTTAAGATTCGTGGAGTTATAGCTTAAATTCCATGATCCTATAATTAGATTAGATTCGACAAAACATTGTATCATTAAGCGTTATGAGAAACTGTAAGAATTTAGTTTAAAGTTAGAAAACCTCAATAATGCTTGGGAAATTTACAAGTCTAAATCGTGATTTAGTCACAATTTATAATTACGAAGTTTCTTAATTAATGCGTATTTAGAAAGTCTTAATAATAATAATAAAACTTTAGTTATAAAGAACGTTATAATTACACAATTTATGTGCTTTATGCATGAAATATGTAGCAAAATGTAATGTTATGATAGTACACTTAAATAATTAAAAATAATTATTCAGTGTACTAAACTAAGCTTTTATGATTCATTAATTTCATGTATGGGTCAAATTAGTGGCCTTTATAAGAATTTCAATTAGAATATCTAAATTGAGATGAATTTTTTGACTTAGTAAAATTATATGGTATTCTTACATGATATCAGTTCAAAACAATAGTGATCAATAACTTAGCACCATTAATCAGAAAAGGTGAGCATAATACTCATGAATGCAAGGTCGATCTTGATTTTCGTGAGATCACAAGGCATGACAAGAATTTTCTAAAGAATTATTAGAAATTTAAGAATTCACAATACCCTATACGTACACAGTAAATAATTTATGATATAAATAATTATATTAAATTAATAATAATAATGTTAATGGAGTCCACAAGCATTGCTTAAGCCTTTATGTCTATGCAATATCGTAAATGGATTAATTTTAAATCCGTAATATGATTAAAGAAAGTTTAAAAAGCATCCATAGATAGGATGTGGACCCATAAATGGCTTTTTACGATAAACAATTTGGGATAGACCTAGAAGGCATAAATCATGCTAAATTCAAAATTTGAATTCAATTGACTTACAAATGGTCAATTTAATTTACAAAAATTTTTATAAATTATGACTATTGTTTTTATGATAAAATTAGAAGTTTTAATATGTTTTCATATTAAATATGAAAATATAGCTAATAAAAGAAGAAAATTATAATGAGTAATATATGTTTTATTTATTAGTTAGCATTTTAAAGTTTTAGAATTTATGAAATATTATTTTGATCAAGGAATCGAATTTTAAGTTCTGATTAAAATTCTTGAACATAGATTATTATTCAAAAAACCATGAATATTATAGTTCTAGAAGTATAATAATGTGCACAAAAATTTTTAAGTTTACAAGTCAAATTTAATTAACCATTCACACACAGATTGTGAGAACTTATAACAATATCCATATATTTGAGTGTAACAAAAAAATTTGCCAATCACAAGCCAACTTCCTTTCTCTCTACTTTTTTTCTTTACCTTCTCTCTCTCCTCCAACTATAGTGTAGATTCTGGTGTTGGTTTCTGACACCTTCTACACCATTGGATAGATAAAGATGAGTTGAGCTCAATGACGTGTCGTGCCGCCCACAACACAATCGAAGCAACCCACACTTGCCAGTCAAAATGGCATAAAAGTCCATTTTTTAGCGTAATTTCTCTGCCGTTTGAGCGCTAATCGATGCAATTCGGTCTCTATAGATGCATATGGATGAAACAAAGAAAATGGTGTTGGAAAAATAGTACACAATAGAATTTTTAAAATTTTTTATACTAGAGTATTTTCCAAAACACAAGTTTGACACATTACATGCATAAATTAACCAGATCTTACTAACCTCGTAAATGTAGAAAAGATGCTGCAATCCGTGAAGAGTATAACATTCTAGAAGAGCCTCAACCAACTGGTCTTCTTTGCTATCCTCTATCCATGATTGGAGTATGTGTGGGTGCATGTCATTCAGCGTTTCCCCAATGACCCTCCTTCCAACCAATCAAGAAAAACCAAAGCTAGTGTTCGTAATTTGTGAACAAAAGTCCTCAAGGAATTTTAGAGTCTCACCAACAGAGTCTCACTCTTAATCTCTCAATTGATCTCTATAACAATGAGTCTCACTCTCCTTTTTATAGAGGTTGGGCCTAGAAGTCAATTCTTATCAAATAAGGCCTCAAAAATTTGAATTAGAATCAAATCTGGATCAATATTTGATAAAATTCACGTGAAAACATGTGATCTATTTGTCGCTCGATCGACAACCCAAACTGACAACTTGACCTATCGGACTTGCCCCATCGGCAGACCAAACTTAAAGATTGGCCTGCCGAACTTACAACAAGTAATCCCTGTGAATCTTTTATCTCCCACCTGAGATTCTTGGGACAGATCCTTAGTTTTAATTCAAATAAGCCAATAGAGAAGTTATCTGATTAAAACAGTTATATCTATATAATCTCTAGGAAAATAAATATTCCTAATAATTCAACAAGTTTATCATGAATTAATTTATTTAAAATTAATCTAACCAACAAAAAGACATGAATTATTTGATCCTATCGAATTTTCAACCAATCTGATAATCTGACATAAGTCACCAATTATTGAAAAAGCATGCTGTATTGTTACAAGATTTTTATGAGCTAGCAAAATAGACTTGATGGATCTATATGGTTCAAGTTCTCGATAATTATCAAACCCAATATCCCAAATATATATTTCATAATTATCAACTCTAACGCTACTCTACTAAAAGCTTAGAGCTGCACTCTCGAACTATATAAAACTATAAAGCTCGTATAGCTAATTGTCTATAACATATCATAATGTATCATATCCCCATAGGATTATCTATAATCGACTTAAGAATAAATTCTGTCTTATCTTCTCGATTATTTTTATCTCACATTCTATTATCTCACCATCGAAAAACTTACCATCCAAAGATAGTATACCATTCGGTTACACCTATGTATCCAAATGGTTGAGCACTCTAGTTTTTCAATTACAGGATAACGCATATAAGAAGATATCAACTACTCCTAAAGAGGAGCTATGGATTCCATATCTATGAATAACAGGTCTATGCCATCAAGAGTCATATCTCTAACATACCAGCATGCGTACCACTATTAAAATGTGGATGTCACCCTTTAGTACATCAAAAGACACAAGTCAAAACAACGGGCCAACTATTCATCTCAGGATTAAGATACGACATAAATAATTATCTAAAGTGAATCGATTTGTCAAGACAGAATTATTAATCCAAATCAATTCACTTTATTTTCCAATCCAACATATCGTCACCTATGACATTGTATCAATGTTTCTATTCATCGAGTCCACCTCCAATAGCCAAGACAAACCATCTCCCGATAGGGATATAGACAACATAACAATCTTTGCATGAATAAAGTACCCAACTTTATTCTCTCAATTGTGGATCTTATGATTTATACCATCACCATAAGAATCGTGTCTTCCGCATAATCTGTCCATCATATGCCCAATTCTTGAAGGTTTAGACTGATAGTCTCAGACTTTTGTTTGCTCAACATACATTCAACAAATATGAATGTAAAGAGGACAAGATTTAGCATATGAATAATAAATAAATTCGTTATTAATAAAAATGTCTCCAAAAACATATTACATTTTTACTCCTCAGGGCATACATGTCTAACAATCTCCCACTTGTACTAAGTGAGTAAATATGACAAATTTCGCATCCCCATAGCTTCTACATGTCTCTCAAAGACTCTCCCAATAAGTGTCTTCGTAAATGGATCAACAAATTGTCCTCTGACGTGATTTTGTGCATAGCGACATGCCCGCCTTCTATGAAGTCCTTTATCACATGATACTTTCGATCAATATACTTACTCTTCTTATGAAATCTTGGCTCCTTAGCATTAGCTATCGTGGCACTGTTATCACAGTACAATGATACCGCCTTATCCATACCAGGAACTAGCTTAAGATCCCTAAGAAACTTGTGGAGCCATACTGCTTCTTTCGAAGCATCACTAGCCGCTACATATTCGGCCTCCATCATTGAATCTGAAGTGTAATCTTACTTTACACTTCTCCAACTGGTGGCATGCCATCGAAAGTAAACACAAAACCCAAAGTCAATCTTCTAGAATCCAAATAGGATTGAAAATTCGAATCAGTGTATCCTAGAGGACTTAAGTCTTCACCTGAATACACAAGCATATACCTTTGAGTCTCTCTCAGGTACTTGAAAATATGCTTAACCGCAACCCAATGGTTCGGTCCCAAATTTGCTTGAAATCGACTTACAATCCTGGCTACATAACAAATATCTAGTCGTGTGCAAAACATAGCATACATGAGACTACCTACTATTGAAGCATAAGGCACCTTCTTCATGTATTCTCTTTCTTCCTCAGACTTTGGAGAGTCTTCCATAGAAAGAGTAATTCTAGACCTAGATAGTTGCCCACCTTTCTTGGAATCCTGCATTGCAAACCTCTTAAGAATCTTTTTTATGTAGCCAGCCTAGGACAAAGCTATCATTTTGTTCTTCCTATCTTGAAAAATTTGGATACCGAGAATAAAATTAATCTCACCTAAGTCCTTCATGTCAAATTGCTTGGTCAACCATAATTTGACCGATGATAACGCCCCAACGTCATTACCAATTAATAACAGGAAGCCTGCTTAAGTCTATATATTGACTTTACCAGCTTACAAACCTTACCCTCTTGACCCTTGGCCTTGAACCCATCTGGTTATTCCATATAGATGGACTCATTTAGTCACTTTCATGCATGCTTATGATTTTATGATTTATGATTTAAGATTTGTGATACTACATAGTAACATGTCATACTACACACACAATAAGATAAGTGAAACAAATAAAACAAGTTAAGGGTGTCGTACTAATCTCTTGACTTACAGGGAGGGTTCGACTCAGTTCAGTAAAATTTATGATCTCCATGTCGTAGGGGACCTTCCAAACCCTAGCTTCCTGAGGATCGCACATAACTTGTATGATCATTCGGGCCCAATAAGTAATATAAGTTAAAGCTTAAATAATTAAGCATAAAACAAGTTGATAAGCAAGCATAAAATGTTCATGTATATTTTATGAAATGTTTTCAATTATATTTTGTGAGTTTAATTTCCTACTTGCTGAGTGAAAGCTCATTTAAGTATTTTCATGTTGTAGGAAAAGAACCTGTCAACAATATTCGATGGACAATGGTGAATGATAGATGACTGCAAAATGTAATTTTTGCATTTATTCTTTTAATAAGATATGTACATATAAATAATTAAATAATATTACGTATGTCTTAAGGAGCAAGGTTGTGATCATACAACCTTAGTCTAAAGAATTTTAAGATTTAAAATATTACAACATATAGTGTAAGAAATTTACGTAAAATTTCAAGTAAGAGAAATATCACATTATTGGATTTTAGAAATGTTTTCTTTAGAAATTTAATGTTAAATTAAGAAATGCTTTTAAAAAATGTGTTTTATGAAATTATTATATCGATTTCTTAAAGAATGGGTTTCAAGAAATTATTATTACAATAATTAATTTTATAAATGTTTTAACTTAGAAATGTTTTGTAATTTAAATTAAGAAATGTTTTAAAATAGTCTTAAATAATTATCTCTATGTTTAAAAGAAAAGATTTATGTTATTGTTATTATGTTAAAGAAATTATAATTATGTTAGATTTAAAGAACTAAGTATAAAAAATGACTATTATTTCTTTAGAAAAAATATTTTAAGATATAATAATAATTATTTTGTTTAAAAAAATTACTCTGTAATATAAGTAATTTGCGTTAAAGTATGTTTAAGTTTATGATTATGTAGTTAAGTAATGGCCACATAAGTAGGGTCATTAGCATCGCGAGAACATATCCCAGTTTTATCGAAAAAGTAGTGTTCCACCGTTGCCGTCGTGCATTGTTGTGTTGGGTTTGGTTATGCCATTTTAGGCGGAGTTGAGATCCACCACCACACCCAAAACATTTAGAGGAGCACGAAGTATGAAACCCCTGGACCAATTTCATGCAACAGCCGTCGGAGAACCATCGTCCATGCCGGCATTTTTTCTCAAAAATTCTAAACTGAATCGACCACGTTTGAGGCCAAATTTGGTAAAATCAAAGCTACTAATGAGCTCAGAAGGTCGAGAATAGCTAGGAGCCGAAGCGTCGCTCTCCACCAACCACCAAATCCGTCGTATTCACCCCACGCTTTGCTCTGGCAAGTCTTGATTTTCATGTTCCTGACCTTTGATGAGCAATCTGAGACCACCTCTTGACTCGTTTTGACGTTTCAAAATTGTCTGGTGCCAGTTGCCTGCAAGTTGAGGCGAGACGAGTGGAGTAATAGAGTCCAGAATGGCATTTTTGGCCATTATAAATCTCCAAGAAGCATTTCTAATCATCCATGGTTGCTCTAGGACCATTGTCGAGAATGCTACTTGGACTATAGAAACAACAAGATCCAATTGGAATAGTTTGATTCAGAGACTAGGTAAGTAGGAATCTTACCTACAGTATAAATAGTTTCAAAATAAAATGTTTACATATTTTCATAAAGATTATGAAGTGCATGATATGTTATGCCATGCTATGTATGATATGTTGTATTATGTTAAGATGTCCATGCCATGTTTTGTGTATGATCTGTTGAGTTAAAGTCATGCCATGTCTTGTTATGTTATGATTATGTCATGAGTAGTATGTGATATATGCATTAAATTATATTCCTTATTCACTTTCAGTTAAGCATGTTACAGTTTATGATTTTGTGATGCTATGTAGTCACATATCATACTACATATACACAACAAGTTAAGTGAAACAAATAAGATAAGACAAGTTAAAGGTGTCATACCAACCTCTCAACCTACAGAGATGTATTATATCTAGTTAAGTTTAAGATCTCGGTATGTTGGAGGCTTCGCAAACCCTAACTATCCAAGGATCGCACGCAACTGGTGTGAACTCTCGGGCCCATTTAGTATGATAAGATTAAGCTTTAATAATTAAGTATAACAGTTCATAAGCAGACATAAACTATTCATGCCTGTTTTATTAAATTTATTTAATTATGGTTTGTAAGTTTAACTTCCTACCATGCTTAGTGAAATCTCATTTAAGTATGTTCATATTGTAGGTAAGAAACCTATCAGCAACACTTGATAAGCAGTAGTGAGCGGCTAAGGCATGGTGGAGATGAGAGTAGATACTGCTCACGTAAATGTAATTTTTGCATATTATTAATTTATGAAATTATGTATGTGTCATTAAGTAAATAAAATTATGCAAGTATGTGTTGAAAATCGAGGTCGTAATCAAACAGTTTTAGTCTAGAGGATTTTAAGATTTATAAATGTTGCAACATATACTGATTAATTTAGAAATGTTTTTAAAAGTCTATTTTAATTTAAGAAATAGTTTTAGATAATTATCTTTATATTTTAAAAGAAGATGTTTAAATTCAGAGATGTTTTAATAGAAATTTTTCTTAATTTAAGTTAAGATTTGTTTTATAAAAAAAGTTTAATGAAATTATTATTCACTTTTAAGAAATTATTATTATTATGGATTTAGAGAATTAAGTCTTAAGAAATTATTATTATTATTATGGATTTAGAGAATTAAGTCTTAAGAAATTATTATTATTATTATGGATTTAGAGAATTAAGTCTTAAGAAATTATTATTATTATTATGGATTTAGAGAATTAAGTCTTAAGAAATTATTATTATTATTATGGATTTAGAGAATTAAGTCTTAAGAAATTATTATTATTATTATGGATTTAGAGAATTAAGTCTTAAGAAATTATTATTATTATTATGGATTTAGAGAATTAAGTCTTAAGAAATTATTATTATTATTATGGATTTAGAGAATTAAGTCTTAAGAAATTATTATTATTATTATGGATTTAGAGAATTAAGTCTTAAGAAATTATTAT
>CAMOHE010026778.1:64178-77445 GCA_946598075.1 Artocarpus hirsutus
GAAAATCTAAGAACTAGTTTTGATACAACTTCTCATAACTATATTTTCCATCAAATTATAAAAGAGATCCTGCAATGTCACATCTCTATCATTTATATGAAATATAAGATATCCTTGTCAGCTTTTGATTGAATTGTTACAGTAATATGGACCAAGTAAATTGACAACTAAGAGAGGATGCCACACAGATTTAAGCTACATGACCTGTAACACAAAAAGCAGTTCATTTTATCATCAAACACAACACACATATGATTAAGGATGTGGGTTTAGTCCTAAATTCCCTATAATTACATTTAATAAAAATATAGTCACAAAATGCTTTGACAGAAGACTCGGCACACGTTTGCCACAATTTAGCTAGCAGGCAGTAAGAGTTCTTTTCTCTCACGTCAGAAAACTATTGACATACAAACCAGTGAAAGTGAACATTAAAAGCTACATACAGCAAACACAAAAAAGCCTTAAAATCTTAATTACGAGAAGAAGGGTTGACCAGAAGTTGTGCTTGAATAACCAGAAACGACTAATGTGGAATCTTCATCATCATCCCCATCTTCTCCAAGAGGGAAGGCCAAAGAAGGCTTTCCTAGTGCAGATTCCAGAGAAGCATTAGTAGTATTTATTTCCTCATATGGCCTTTTATGGTCATTTCTTTGAAGCTGCAAAGCATTGGTCAACTGCCATTCCACCTCTTGCATTGTAGGCCTCTCGGATCCACTTTCCCTCAAGCACTTCTCCACTACTTCACCCACTACTCGCAACGAATCCGGGTTGATTTCACCCACCAGCAACGGATCTATGATCTTCTCAAGCTGCCCTTTTCTTATCCAAAGCATCCCCCATTTAGCTAAGCTCACAGTATCCTGCTCCTCAGAGAGAGTAAAAACGGCTGGTCTAGCACAAAGCACCTCAAGAAGTACTACCCCAAAAGAGTAGACATCGGATTTGACCGTGTATTGCGAGGACCTAATATATTCAGGATCGAAATAACCGAAGCTACCTTTGAGATCAAGACTCTCATTGTTGCGATCAGGAGGACCTGCCTTAGAAAGGCCAAAATCAGCAACCTTCGCAACATAGTTCTCATCAAGCAAGATGTTTGTCGACTTGACATCGCGGTGAATTATCATCTCAGATGAACCGGTGTGCAAGTAGTGAAGGCCCTTTGCCGCACCGATGCAAATCTCAAGCCTCTTCTCCCATGACAATTTGGGCTCCTTTGATGGTTTTTGAGCCTTGCACTTTGTGTCATAGAGATGATCTCTTAATTTCCCCTTGTCCATGAACTCCAAGACTAATATCATCTCATACTTATCATCACAATACCCAATCAAGGAAACAAGATGCTTGTGGCGGATTTGAGACAACACCCTGATTTCTGATTCAAACTCGTGAAGACCATGTCCATGCTCGGATTCACCCTGTTTCACCGTTCCATGTCTCCGTTCACCTCGTTTCACGGCGACGCTCATGCCTTTAAGATTTCCTTTATAGACTTTTCCAAAAGCGCCTTCTCCAATCACCAACTTCTCATCGAATTTTCTAGTTGCTCGCTGAATATCGGCATAAGATATCTTCAGGTTAAGGTTTAACTTTGTAGTTCTGCTAGGCTTCGCTTTCTTGCGCGTTAAAACCAGAAAAACCAAGATGGATATGCCCAAAAGAAGAACAACACAAGCGACAACCGAGCCGACTAGAAAATTCTGCTTCGTCTGATTACGGGGACAAACTCCACCGGATTTGTTCACCATCTCAAAAATCTCTAATCCATTCAAGAAAGGAGTCGAATCAGTTCTCAATATAGAATCTTCAAGCTTCCAACCTATGCTTATATTGATAAATTGAGAACCATTCGAATCCACAACGAAATCATAGTAAAAAGGAACATACAATTCTTTTGTTTCATTATTTAGATTCACCAACCTCTCGAAGTTACTGAAAATAAAGAGACTGAACTCCAAGAAGTTAGCGGCCTTACTGATATAGTCACAAAAGTGGACGCGAACTAGGTGATGCGCAACGCGCTCACTGACTGGAAAATCCCATCTCATTCTGATGAAATTAGATTTCACATTTAGCACTTTTTCCGTCCTGTAAACGCTTTCCGGGGCAGTGTCCTCTGTAACCCCATTCTGCCAAGTAAGTTCGCCCTGAAAGGATGCACCCTTTTTAGCAGCTTCTTTATTAGATAGGAAAACATCATCTTGTGTCCATCTCCTCCATAGGGTATCATTCTCTGGTGTAATAGTGGGACCCCCAACATTGATCCTATGGACAGGATGCAAAACTAAAGAGAGCAATCCAGTGTAATGCTTCTTGTTACTTGCAACAGAAGTAACCAAAGAAGCGGAATCTGAGATGAAGTCATCAGGCACCGGAAACACTTCTATTGCATTCACAAAAGCAAGAGATGATGATTTATGAGATGGCACAAAGCATAAGCTGAATAATTCATCTCTGATTGTGATAAGAAACTCCTCAATTTTTTCTTGCCTATATCCAACACTAAAGTCGGACAACAGCGAAAGCCCTGAAGCCGAGACATCGAAAACTGCGGCGGAAAGGTCGATCCTCGGAGTCGAGAAGGAGAAGAAATGAAGGCGTACCACGTGTGTCCCGTTGTGGCCGGAGAGTCTGAGCTTGTACGAAAAAGGTTGGCCGGAGATTCTCGCGGTGCGGTAGAGAGACGGGGTGGTGTCGTAGGAAGGGTTGGTGTCCTTGACATCTTCGCTTTTTCCAAATGATAGAGAGAATGGATGGTTCAGATCTCCCTCAAAGATTCTGCCATCAGAGATATTGGTTTTGGAATTCGATCCGCAGTTGATAAAGTACTTGTCAGGTTTAGTGTAGTTCGATGAGATAATCAATTCAAGGGAAGAGAGTTTAAGAAGAAGGAGGAGAAGAAAGAGTGGGAAGTGAAGCATTTTTTTTTTTCAGGCGTGAGACTTCGGAAGTTTGCAAGCTTTAGCTTTTCTTTTATTTATATATTTCCGGGAATCTGAAGGGTAGAGGGAAAGGAGAGCTTATTGTGAACGACTCTTGTAGAGGATGAGGGGAGGTAAAAAAAGGTGATGGAAAATTGCTATCAATCATGTCCACACAGATAAAAGTAGGATTATTAGATGGCCAAGACTTTTAAGGCGAATTTTTGGCGGATTTAAAAAAAAAATCCCATCTGTTGTACATTACAAAACATAGTTTTAGATACTAAAATGATATTTTTTAAAAATTAGAAGTTACCGTTTTAATAATTTTCAAACAATAAGAAATCAATGTGATGTTTTCTTAAAATATGGGATACTAAAATCATTAAAATTCAATACAAAAATAAAGAGGAATGTACTTCTTGCGCCTCCCCTCCTTGTTTTTCAGGTGATGAATATGGACTCCTAATTCTCTATATTGGCATCATCAATAAAACTTGGCATGAATTTGCATGACATCTCAGTTTTCTATATATAGTAAACTGGCAACACTTATGAGGACTTGATGTAGCATGTCAAAGTACCTCGTACAAAATAAATACAAAATAAAAATTACAAAATAATTATCTTTTATCAGAAAGAAAAATTAATTAAAACTATGAAGAACAAAATATATTAATTAAAACTAACAAAAACAAGATAACTAATTAATTAGGAAATAATCCCCGAAGACCAGTGCCAAAATTTGGTAGGCCTCGAGGGAAGCACTAATAAACCTTACTTATAGTGTAGTTGTAGTCAATTATAATGAGAAGTAAGGGTCGATCTCATAGAAGATAGGTCTAATTAATTAGTTATTGACTCTAAACCTAAGACACAATTAAATTAACATGAAAATGAGGGTTTTGATTTTAATTAACTAAATTAACAAATTAAAGATAACACAAGAAAATAAATAAATAAAACATAATAATAAAACGGTTGAAGGTGTTAGAAAAATAGTACATAGTGAAATTTTAAAAATTTTTATATCAGAGTATTTTTCAAAACACAATTTTAACACGCTATATGCATAAATTAACCAGATCTGACTAACCTTACTTGCTGAAAAGCTTTCGCAATCTGTGAAGAGAAGTAACGTTTTAGAAGAGCTTCAACCAACTAGTCTTCTTTGCTATTCTCTATCCACAATCGGAGTACGTGTGGGTACATGTCATCCAGCTTTTCCACTGGTGACTCTCCTTCCAACCAATTGAGAAAACCTAAACCTAAGGTTAGTAATTTGTAAACAATAGCTTTAAGGAAGTTTTAGAGTCTCACCAGCAGAGTACTCACTCCTACTTTATCAATTGATATAAATAACTCTTGAGTTTCACTCCCTATTTATAGAGGTCGTCCCTGGCTGGTCCTTATCAGATAAGGCCTCAAAAACTCAAAACTAGATCAATATCTGATAAATTCACATGAAAACACGTGATCAGATTATTACTCAGTCGGCAGGCCAAACTTACCCCATCGATAGGCCAAACTTGAAGATCAACCTACCAAAGTTGCAATAAAGGATCCCTAAGAATCTTTTATTTCTCATCCGAGATTTATTAGATAAAGCCTCAGTTTTAATTCAAATAACTCAATAGAGAAGTTATTTGATTAAAACAACTATATCTAGATAATCTCTAAGAAAATAAATATTCTCGATAATTCAACAAGATTATCTTGAATTAATTTACACAAAATTAATTCAACCGATAATTAGACATGAATTATCTAATCCAATCAAATTTTAGCCAATCTAATAATATAACACAAGTCATCAATATATTGGAAAAGCACGCCGTATCGTTACATGATTTATTATGAGCTAGCAAAAGGGACCTGATGGGCCTATATAGTTCAAGCTTCTGATAATGATGAAACTCAATATCCTAGATATACATTTCATAATTATCAACTCTAACATTACTCCACTAAAAGCTTAGAGCTACACTCTTGAACTATATAGAATTACAAAGCCTGAATGGCTAAGTCTCCATGACATATCATGATGTGTCGCATCCTCATAGGATTATCCATAATTAGCTTAAGGATAAATTCTATCTTACTTTTTTGATTATTTTATCTTACGTTTCATTATCTCACCATCGAAAAACTTGCCATCTAAAGACAGTATACCATTTGGTTACACCTATGTATCCAAATGGTTAAGCACTCTAGTTTTTCAATTACAGGATAACACATATAAAAGGTTATCAATGACTCCTAAAGAGGAGCTATGGATTCCATATCTACGAATAACAAGTCTGCATATCAAGAGTCATGCCTCCAACGTACTGGCATTTGTACAACCATAAAAATATGGATGTCACCCTTTGGTACATCAAAAGACATAAGTCAATGCAATAGGCCCATTATTCATCTTAGGATTAAGATACAACACATATAATTATCTAAAGTAAATTGATTTGCCAAGACAGAATTATTAATCTAAATTAATTACACTTTATATCCTGATCCAATATATCGTCACCTATGACAATACACCAATGTTTCTATTCATGGAGTCCACCTCCGATAACCAAGACAAACCATCTCCCGTTAGGGATATAGACAACATATCAATCTTTGCATGAATAAAGTATTCAACTTTATTTGCTCGATTATGAATCTTATGATTTGAACCATCACCTTTAAAATCATGTCTTTCATATAATCTGTCCATTATATACCCGATTCTAAAGGTTTAGACCGACAATCTCAGACTTTTATTTGCTTATCATACATTCAACAAATATGAACATAAAGAGGATAAGATTTTGTATATAAATAATAAATAAATTCTTTATTGATAAAAATGTCTCCAAAAACATATTACTTTTTTACTCCGAAGGGCATACATGTCTAACAAAAGGATCATTTGTCACCACTAAACAATAATCATACAATTAATTATAGAATTATATCCAATTAACTATCAAAACTGCCAATCATAGATAGCAACAAGATTTGCTATCCCAATCTCTCCTTACATTGTCGTTAAGCAAAACAAGCTCTTCACTTAATCCCTTTCCCTCAAATAACCTAGAATAAGCTTTTTAAATTCAATTCAAAGGAAGCATTATGATATGAGAGATATGTTGATAGATAACAAACACACAAGCTCAGATTGTTCAATCTGGGTTATACTCCTCACCGTAATTAACAAAAACCTCTAATATTTATAGCTCGCAATTTGCTACTAATGATTTGTAATGACCTAGAAAATTCTAGAATTTAATCATGTAATTCACATATTTAAATCAAGGATTTTTTCTAGAAATGTTATGTATAAATTTCTTAACTGAAGAAATTAGGGAATTTGTATATGAATATTCCAAAAATTCTATAACAGATTCTATAGTTAAATTAATTAACTATCATAATTTAATAAATGAACTGATAAATTCTACTGTTACTAAGGCAGAAGAAATTTATCAGTTAATAACTCAAGAAATTTAATTATGAGAATTTTGGGTCCAATACTAAGTTAGTAGTGTATCAAGAGACACTCTCACGCAAATTAGATCCTTAATTGCCAGTTTAGTTAAAAATGGAGCTATGCAAATAGCTGCATCTATAGAAACTACTATGCAACCTTGGATGTGACACTATTAAAAACTATGTCATTATTGAGCCCAAATACTAAAAAAGTCAAGTTTATATTTTTATTAACTCTAAAATAAAATTCTAGACTTAATGCAGTTAAAAATCGATATGCGATTAAACTTTGATCAACATTGGTTCATATTGTGATTAGCATATCACAGTATTTGAAAAAAAAAAGGAGAACACCTGTCAGATGATAAAATTTCTTGTCAGCTAAGTTAGTCGTTGATAGTATAAAATTTAACTGCTTAAGGGAAACTTACAAGCATAAGCAAAGGACAAAAATTCCTTGATTTAAGCTTCCACCATAATGATTGTCCTTTTTTTACAATCAATTAAGCTTAAGCCTACACTCCACTCAACCTCACTTATGGCATCAATCTTAAAGAATTTTAAACGTAGTTTAGGCCAAAATTTAGCTTCGTAAAGCCACTTAGAGACTAGTTAATCAAAGATTAGTTGGCATGGTTAGATTAGGCATTGGCTTATATATATGAAACCATCAAAATTACCCCAACTTTGCTTCATTTCTCTTTTTCTTGTGCTCCTTCTTTCCACCGAGTACCCCAAGCCCCCAAGTGACAAAAATTTTCCCCATTTCTTTTCCTCACCAATGTGCATTCCAAGAGAGAGCCCAACAAAAAAAAAAAAAAAATTCTTTCTCACCTCTCCCATCTCCACCGTGTGGCCTCAAGGCTCCTAAGAAAAGATTCTCTTAACTTCCTTTCTTCCTTCATCGTGCATACCAAGAAGTTTCAAGAAGAAAATTTTGTGCTTCCAAACTCCTTTCAAAAAACATAGTAGAGATCAACCTCACATCAAGCCATTTTTTAAAACACTTCACATCATTATCCTAACTCAAGATCTACTTCTTCTTAGAAGAAGAAGACGAATGTAGTGGAAATTTTAGAACTTTGGGACTAGGGTAAGATGTATATCTTCTCTTTCTTTCCATTTTCCTTGGCAAAGAAAAGAAAATACGTTGCCTAGATAACAATTATGTGATGACCAAAACAAGCTAGTTTTTTTTTACATGATTGAGTTTTTATTTAGTGTGATGCAAGAAGAGGAAAAAGAGTGGCTATAAAAGCCTTAAGACCACCCATCTAAGAATTCTCATCAAGGGTAAGTAATCTAAACTTTCCCTTAAATTTCTTAAGATTAAAGTTTATAACTTTATGAGAGATTTAATGATTTGTTGAGGACATATGTTGTAATAATTATTTATGTGTGATTAGCATGGTTTGTGCTTGCAAGTGATGTAAAAAGTTAGTCATTGCATGTTAGGATTATGTTTTTGTAAATTTTGGTTTGTGGAAAAATTTTCCTCAAACTTTGAACGTGTATATGGAAGCCATGGAGTTGTTTTTAAAAACTTTTTCAAACACGGGACTTTTAGTTTTTGATGTTTTGAACAAAGCCCCATGACTAAGCAAAAACACAATTTTGACTCCAAATAGGCTTACGGAACAGTTTTTAGGAATTGCCTAAAATAGTCCCAAAAAAAAATCTAAAAACAGCCCCTAAAACTGTTTAAAACAGTTTTTAAAAGCTATCCAAAACAATTCCAACCGCAGTGGAACTGTTTTGCCATTTTTGAGCCATTTTGAGTCTGAATTTTATGTTTTGCCAAACACAAAAGTTTTAGATTTCGACAAGATGAATAACTTTCGTAAGAAATTTTCTCTAAAATCTGCCTCTAAAATGCAGTTATAGACAATTTTCCAAAACAGTCCAAAAACTACGTTTTTGTACAGAAAATTGTTTTAAAGTTTTGGGTTGCTTCAAGGCTGAATTACAATTTTTGCCAAACACAAAAATCTTAGTTGGAGCAAAATGAAGAACTTTCATGAAGAAAGTTTTGTGAAAATCTGTGTGTTTTTTTTTATTTGGACTTTAATTTGGATATACAAAAAACAATCAAAACTTTTAATCGATAAAAATTTCAAGGTTTTAACCAAGAAATAATTTTGCCAAAGAAAAATGATAACTAGGACTTTAAAAAAAAAAAAAGAAAATTATTAAAACACACATTTAAAAACGAGTGACTTTTATGAAGGTAAAACTTCAAAAGGAAAACTATGTTTAATATACGATTTCACATAAATTTTTCAAAACTACTCTACAGCTATCAGCTTTTACAAACAAAAATTGTGTGACTTCAAAATTCAATTTTTTACTAAACCAAGAAAAAACAGTATTTTAGAGAGATTATAAAGGCCCAAGATTTAGTGGGTTAACAATTTTGGGCATTATTTTATAGAGTGATTTTAATTTTAAAGTTTCAAGCTAAACGGTTAAGAATTTCAAAGACAAACTTTAATAGTTTTCATTTAAACATTTTTCAGCAAGCATAAAAACCCAATATGATAGAGCTTTAATGCCACAATGTTAGGCATGGGTCCAATGCCCATTTCACTCCAAAATGCAGCACAAAATATAGTCTATCGGTAGAATTTATATGACGATAGATAATTAATTTATTATTTTAAAATTAATTAATTATCAACTTGGATTTGAACAAATAACAACTAAGGACAAGTTTAAATATTATGAGGATTTACTAAAAATAATCATTGTAATAGAAATGGTGAAATTCATGATCAATTGATAAAAGAATATAAAATCTAATAGAGTGATCGAATTCTTGTGGTTATGCTAAAATCTAAATAGCATAAAATGAAGTATTCTTACACACTCCAAATGGGTGTTTTGTACAGATTTATTTCTAGTAGGAAAAACAAAGAATTCAAAATCCATAGGGAAGCCTACTTCACTAAAACATGTAAGTAGGAATCTCGTCTATAGTGTGAACAGTTTTAAATAAAAATATTTTTTTTCATGATTTTTAAAAAGTATAGAATGCATGTTTAGTGATATGCCCTGTGATAATTCTATTCGGACATATATATTTATCTAAGATATGATGAGTTAGCATCTTGTTGGGTGATGAATGATGTGTGATGTACTGTATTAAAATATATTGTTTACTTGCTTTCAATTAAGCATGTTTTTAGTATTGTTATGTAGGTCTATGTAGTAACATGTCATACTGTATACACATAATAATACAAGTAAAACTAAGCAAGATAAGTTAAGGGTGTCATACTAACCTTTCGATCCACAAGGAGGCTCCATGTTTAAAAAAAAAAAAAAAAAAGATGGCATTGTTGGGACTTTGCAAATCCTAATGACCGTAGTGCAAGTTATGATCTCGGTATTGTTAAGGACCTTGCAAATCTTAACTTCCCGATGGTTGCGTACAACCAATACGATCACCTTGGCCTAAACAATAAGTTAAGATAAAGTTCAAATAATTGAGCATATAACAAATCAATAAGCAAGCATAAAATGATCATGTATTGATTTATCAAATGATCTTCAAATTGTTTTGCAAGTTGAACTTCCTACTTGTTGAGCGAAAGCTTAGTTAAATGTGTTCGTGTGTAGGTAAGGAACTTGTCAACATCATTTGTGTAATGGCGAGCGGCGGACAAACGATAGAGATGGGTATGGATACTACTCAGACAAAAATGTATTTTCGCATTATGTTGCCTTCTATAAAATTTAGTACGTATGATAAATTCAGTAATTTTACATAATGGGCCTTAGAGACCAAGGCTGAAGTCATTCAACCTCAAATTTAAAAGAAAGAAAGAAATGGATGTAAGATTTTCTACAAGAAATGTATATATATATATAGATGTTGCAATGAAGAATGCAACAAATGCATATAATTTTTCTGATAAGAAATTATAGAAATGTAACAAATGCATATAATTTTTCTGATAAGAAATTATAGAAGTAAATGGTTTTAGAAATGTTTTTAAAGTATCATTTTGAATTAAGGAGAGTATTTAAATCAAGAAAAGTATTTAGAAGAATAATTTTTAGAAAAATTTATTATGCCAGTTTTAAAGGATTAATTCTTAATAAGTTATTTCTATTTTAGTTTTAAAAGATTGAGTTTTAAGAAATTATATTGCACTTTAAAATTTATTTAAAAAAAGGGAGAATTACTGTGTTTATGTTTAAAAAAAAAATTCTACAAATTTAAGGACCTCATATTAAAATATGTTTTAGTATTGGAATAATGAAGTTAAGTAACGGCCACATAGGTTGGGTCATTATATGATTAGAAAATCAAGACAATTATGGACCAAGTATCCTAATCTAGCAATAGATTAAATTCAAGTTCCATTTAGTTGCGCATGCAAACAAAATAATAAAATAATCATGAACAATGAAAGTAGAAGAAAATAAATAATCTCGATTGGAAAACTAGAAAATAATTCTATAAATTAATCATAAAATTATGTCTAGGGTCTTGAAATTCTCCTCAACGACAAATAAAATTAAGACATTGAAATATAAAATAAAATAAATGAAAAAAAAAGGAATGAAAGAAAGAACTAGGCTACATCTTCAAGAATCTCTACGTAGACGATCCTCTTCTGAGCCGCCATTGATTCTCCTCTTTTTCTTCTTCTTCTTTTTCATCTTCTAAGCCTGCTAAAACCTAAGGAAAAACTAATAAAAACTTATGAAAAAGGCTCATCTAAATGTATTCCAAGGTGTGGTATTTATAGAGTTACAATATGGGGATGAAAAGGGATAAGTTAGACCATTTTTAGACCATTAATGAAGTGGAAATTGCTAACACGTGCAAGGGCAAGACTCTTTGCTCGCGGCCACACATGTTGCACTACAAATCAAACTTCCTAGGAGCGTGTAGAGGCAAGGAATATATCCCATAGCCGTGAGCTTTCTCTATCCCTTTACGCAAGGGTGAGGAAAATATTCCGTGGGGATGCCATCTGCTACACCTAATTTTGACTATATTTTCCTCTGTTTTGCATCCGAATCGCATCCCTTGACCCCCGATGAGTTCCAAATGAACATATATGACCTTGAACATCCAAAATCTTCATTTTTACTCCACTTTTCAAATCTTGATATTAAAACACTTACAAAAGACAAAAACACATATAAGACACAAAATACTTAAGAATAAAGCAAAAATTTGTAGGAAAATTGATTAAAAAATTATATCAAGTTATGCACTTATCACACTTGTTACTTGATAGATTTAATGATATCAATCCTTGGATACTTGTGAGCTACTTTGGAATCTCTCCAAAAAAGCTCTTAGATAAGAGATCTAAACTAGTTACCAATGGTAGGACGGTGTCAAATTTGTCTTCTCCTCCTTTCATTACCACAAGTGCATTATCAAGAAACAAGGAATAAGTAATGCCTTTACTTGGTTGTGTTTTTTGGCAAAACAAGTTATGGTTTCAAACAAACTGTAAAATATTGATTTATCCTAAACACGCTATTTATTTTCCTTTTATAAAAAAATTTTCAAATTATTTACTAGTCACCTACTAATTTATGCTGTTGGTTCATTTTTTCCACAAACATTGATGGAATTTGAATTTTTTACATGATAGAATAAGAATTTGTATTTTATGGGCTAGTGGTACGGGTCATGCCCCAAAATGTTTCTCTTAAACGGCGGATGTATGTAGTATGGAAAAGTTGTCGTATCCATAGGGAGGTAAAATTTGTAACTCGAGAGATTGTTTAAAATAAACGTTGTTGAGGGTGAGCTCAGCGCCACCGCCAATGAGCCAAACTCCAGGTGGTCGGCCAAATAGCTCAGTAGAGTTACGAGAAGCTTACAACTGACCCCGATGAGCCTAGGTCTTTTGTCCGAGGTGCTTCTTAGGGGTCCCCCGGGCCACACCTTATCAAGCTGCCTCCTCGAACTGAGTACTAAATCAGGTCAGACTATTCTCGCTCTAAAGTGGACTGCTACTCGTCATCACAAGCCAACAGATAGCAAACAACTCACCATCCAATGAGGGCCAATCCACTGACAGAGGGACATGACACTTGGCTTCTGCCACCTAACAGTTAGACATGTATACCCCAAGAAGTAAAAATATAATATATTTTTGAAGACATTTTTATCAATAAAGAATTCATTTATTATACCAAATCTTGTCCTCTTTACGTTCATATTTGTTGAATGTATGATAACCAAACAATAGTCTGAGACTGTCGGTCTAAACCTTTAAGAATTGGGCATATGGTGGATAGATTATGCAGAAGACACGATTCTTAAGGTGACGGTCTAAATCATTAGATCTGCAATCAAGGGAATAAAGTTAGGCGCTTTATTTATGTAAAGATTGTTATGTTGTCTATATCCCTGTAGGGAGATGGTTTGTCTTGGCCATCGGAGGTAGACTCCGTGAATAAAACCATTGACACATTGTCATAGGTGACGATGTGTTGGATTAAGACATAAAGTGAATTAATTTAGATTAATAATTATGTCTTGGTAAATCGATTCACTTTAGACAATAATTTGTATTGTATCTTAATCTAGAGATGAATAGTGGGCCCGTTGTCTTGACTTGTGTTTTTTTATGTACCAAAGGGTGACAGACACATTTTAATAGTGGTATGCATGCCGGTACGTTGGAGGCATGACTCTTGATAGCGTAGACCTATTATTCATAGATATGGAATCCATAGCTCCTCTTTAAAAATAGTGATATCCTCTTATATACGTTATCCTGTGATTGAAAAACTGGAGCGCTCAATCATTTGGATACATAGGTGTAACCAAATGGTATACCTTCTTTAGATGGTAAGTTTTTCGATGGTGAGATAATGGAACGTAAGAT